>CM023359.1:17698601-17805532 GCA_013282895.1 Eriosoma lanigerum
TACAACAATTTTTACAAATAATAAATAATACTGCAGTAATATAGTCATAATTAAAAATATATATAAACTGAATTCAAATTAAATCATTTTATAATAAATGTTTTTTATTGTCAAATGATTTAATCGGAATCGAAGTCTGAACTTGTGTCACCTGTAATCGTTAAGACATGTGATCCTTGTTCTTCGTCCAGAAGTTGATCAGATAGAACATCAATTTTCCAAAATTTATCTTCTTCTTTTATCACATGGGAAACAAAGTTTTTCCACATACCTGGAGTAACCCGTTCTACGCCTTCTTCCAATAGTTTACGAACATCTGGTAATTTATATGTCGTATTATTCATACGGACATAATTTTTTACCGATGACCACGCGAGTTCTATTGGGTTTAATTCGCAGTGATATGGGGGCAAACGTAACACCGTTTTATTAGCAGCTTTCGCTAATTCATCTATTACATATAGATCGTATTGTGGCTTTAAAACTTGAACACGTTCCAATAATTGGGATTTGACTTTTGTGTGATCAACTACCTCACCTTTATTTTCGAGCCAGTTGTTAATATCTGCCTTTTTCCAGGAGATAACGGGGCATGGGTCCATCTTCACCGAATGACAAGACGCATTGTCCATGACGATCACGGCATTTTCATTCAATAATGGTAAAATCTTGTTGAACCACTCGTAAAAAGTATCACCGTTTATTTCGTCATGGTAATCTTGTGTATTTTTTTTCGACTCGAAGCATAGGAGACCGCCAGCAACAAAGCCGTCTGATGATCCGATGTGCACAACAATGAGCCGCTTACCCTTACCAGACGGTGCCTTTTGTCCTGTTGTAAGGCCCCGTAGAAATGCGTCCCTTGTCGATTGCACTGTATTGTCCACCCATGTACGTGTTGTAGTTTCACCTGCGTTTACCCAGGTTTCATCCAAATAATATATTGGTCTACCCAACTGACGGTAATGCTTAATGCTTTCCAAATATCTTCGACGCCAACATACAATATCATTGCGTTCAATTAACGCGCTATTCCGAGACTTACGAACATATTCAAAATTCAGATGTTTTAGTACTCGGTACAAAGACATTTTTGAAAAATACGGCAAACTATCATCTTCGTTTATTACTGTTAACATTTTATTTAATGTCGGGATTTCACGGTTGTGCCAAAACTGATGTACTTTTTGTCTGATAGCATTTTGGTTGAACTCGTCAATTTTATCTGTCACTTTCGGTCTAATTTTGGTCTTGTTTGGCGATGTCACGATTCCTTTGTTGCGATATTCTGACAGAGCAATGCTCACAGTCCGTTGTCCGATACCACATTCTTCGGATATTTTTTTTATCATTTCTTTCGCCGTCAATTTTGGCCCATCTCCACTTGATTGTTGTGCAATTTTGGTTTTATACAAATTGACAATCATCACTTTTTGACCAGATCCAACAAACTAAAAATAATAGTTATATTATTAGTATAATATAATACAATATACTATATTACAAAAAAAAAAAATAGTACAGTATAATATAATACAATGATAATAGTTAAAATAATGCTTACTTTTCCACGAGGGTTTTTTTTCATTGGAGAACCGGCAGTTCCTTGTTGGATGGCTGTGTTGTCACTACCTTCTTGACTCATTTTGGATAAAATAAATTAACGTACACAACAGACAGTCAAAATAAAACAGAACGCAAACACTGGCGCAAAAAAAAAATTAAAATAACTTAAGATACTTGGTAAAAAAAACACAAGACAGTAACGTAAACGACGCGCGACGTACGAATCAACAGTTGTCAGTTGCGTAGCTAATAACAATCAGCCTGTATACACGTGCGCCAACCGAAAACCGACCAGCTCCGATAGCAATCGACTTGTTTCGGCTTAAGACTGCTTAGTGGAGGGGGACACTCGTGCGCGAAAATGACGAGTTTTGGTCGGCCGCCGTATGCGTTCTCTCGTGGTACGGACTATAGTTATGCAAATTGCCATCGTCAATCATAGCGGTAGCGTTTGCATACGGATCTGTTTATACCACAGACTTTTAATATAATATATTTTTTAATATTATATTATAAGTCTATGGTTTATACGTATAGAAATAGTATGTATGATTGGTGGAGGCGACGCTGACTTGGAAAGTCGTTTACAGTCGTAATATGTCGGCATTGTTCGGGTGCGTGAATCGAATTGTTGATTTGGCTGCGATTTTTCTGTCAGTAATTCAGACTCAGAGTTTCAGACAGGTTTTATTTTATGATTAAGACGTTCAGTGAACAGCTTACACTATATATGCTTGAAACTGTACCTTTCTTAAATGGGATAGAGTTAATATAATAGATGTACTATTATAGATACAATTTAGGTACGTCTGTATCATGTGTATTTTTATGCATAGAGATACAAGATAAATAAAAATCAAATTTTTTAGTTATATGGGTATTACAAACTTAATCACAATATTAAATGAAAATAATATAAAAATAAAATATTAATATGATTTTCTTTTAATAGTTATAAGTATATAATATATTTATTTAGGGTATAAAAATAATAGTTTATACAATTAGATAATCAAAGAACTACATACTCTTGATTGCAAAGTATTTTACTCATATAAAAGAAAAACCAACTAAATGTTTGGATTATAAAAAATAAATAAAATTATTAATCAATTTTTTTTTTTTGTTTGGCCAGTGTATCTTTACATCTATGTCCAATTTGATTAATCCGTTAACATAAACATTTCCAATTATTTTAGGTGTATCCTTTATTTGTTGAAATATGTTTAAATTTGATATTTACTATTTACATAAAATATTTACTTACTTGTATTAAGTGTATGAAATGAAAATACCATTACCATTGATTATAGAACAGACTATTCTATTATTTTTATTCAATACTACTTACAGATAGGTAGCTGACTAGCTACCACCAATTTTAGATCATAAACAACAGTCTTTATGGCATATATCACAATAAAAAACTACTAATGCAACTAACCACAAAAATCATCAAATAAAAATGATCTTTTTTAAATGATATCTTTATTTCATTCTAAAGTAAAAAACTCATAGAAAAAAAAAAAAACAAATATCTAATAATAAATTTATATGAAAATCAAAAACCTGATACCTGAACTTTATGAAAACTTTCTAAATTCTTACTAATAAATTTTGCAATAAAAAAAAATTAAAAGATTGCTAAAAACAAATTTAGTTTTCGTTTCATTTCAAAAACAAAATAAGAGCAAGTCATAGAAAAATATAATCTGGGATTTTGTTCAAATATAAAATGTCTTCACAAAATACGCATAAAAAAAAAAAAACTAGAAACAAGTATTTAAAATAAAAATAATTAAAATCAAAGTATTACTTTGAAATGTATCTGAAACTGTAAAAACATAGATATAACATAATTTTTTATAGCATTCTGCTAGATTCAAAATTCAACTAAAAAATAATGAAGTTCTTTTAATCCCTAGTTATCAATAAAATATTAAGTATATTTTTGTTTTAAAAATTAATTTAAATATTTTATTTATTATATAATATAAAAATATAGAATTTTAATTATCTATCCCATTTATAAATATTACATATTTTTATCTTAGTTTTAAAAATATATATAAAAGAAAAAATACAGCTACACTGAATAGAATAAGATATAACATATTGTAGCCACCACTATTTCTTCTAAGCCTTGTTACTCGACCAAGTGTGTTGCTCAAAAATCCTCCAGTTGTTTCGAAATCATGATCCATATCTCTTAATAATCTATCTTGATATTTTACTTCTGCACCGATATCAATAGAGAGAGACTTTAATGTATTCACTTTATCTTTTAGCTGTTCTGTTAGATCATCATTTTCTGTTTCAATAAACTCTCCTCCATAAGAACTGCTTGAGGGTAGTGGATCATAATAATTTCCTCCGTGAGCTCTACGCATTTTTTTGTCTGAAAATATAAATTACAACATTAATAAAAAACAAGTGCATATTTTTAATTAATTAATTAATTAATTATAAAAATTATAAGTCTAATAATAAATATACCTTTTAAATCCATTAACTGTAAAAATATCTATATTTTATCATTTCTTTGAGGTAAATAATTTACAGGACTATTATAGTTGTATAGTACATTCTACTCAAACTATTTTAATGTCTTTTCAATATATAGTACTATAAATAATAATAAAGATATTTCTTTAAAAGTGATGACATATTATTTAGAACATATTGGTTTTTGGTTATAACTATTTACCTTTAGAATTTTGTCTTATCATTGTTTTGTTGTATTTCGTTTCCGTGATATAAACCAGATAATAACTTTAAATTATAATTATTATATAGGTATAAATTTCTAATTTGTTTTATATGTCTTATTCATCGATTTTTTATACACAAAATAATTTATAAAAAAAAATTAATTTATGTCATGGTTATTGTTTATGGTTATTGTAAATTTTAAATATATTAAAAAACAATATGTTGACGTTGTCTTTGATAACTGATATCAAATTTTACCACTTTATAGTTTACTTTACAGTTTACACACAGATACAGTTTACATTATTAGTTTACAAGTCCTAACCGTAGAAAACTACGATGAGTATGATCACAGAATGATGTCAGATATACAATATAACATATAACAATAAAACATTTTTATTATTTAATCTATTCGATAGAGTGTGAATATACCAAAATATATTTAATAATACATTAAGCTATGTGCATAAAATACAATTAGGAAGATTCGTTTTTCATTAACGTTAGTATTCTTGTCTATGGTTATATTTTCTTTAGTTACTACTTAGTAGATGGTAGACGATAGTTTTCCTCAGTTCTGAATCGTGAAAATTATAGACAAACTTATAATTAATTATATAATTTCAAACTATAGTTAATTGTTGTTTTAACATTTTGTGTGCTATTCAACGAGTATTATTTTGTGCAATTATTATTAATTCATAAATTATTGTGGATCTTGATTAATTTCTCTTTGATTGGTTATATTTATTGTTCAATTGTAATTCCAACCTTATCTTTGTATACCTATTCAATATAGAAATGACAATTTATTTTTTTATTTTTTTTTTGTTTATCTAGGTATTTAAAACAAATTTATTCGTACATAGTAAGTGTATATATTTAATTGCTCTATCATAAAAACACAATGTTTTATTTTTATTGTTACTTTTATTTTATAAGATAGTTTTAAAATGGTTATTTATTTTATTGTTTTTATAGAAAATATATACCATTACATTCTTCAATAATGTTTCGCAATGGCAAGTTTTCTGAAACAGCACCAGCAAAACAATCTCGCAGTGAACGCTTTCAAGAAATGTCAAAACAACAACAATTGATTGAACAAAAGAAACGTGAAATTCAAGCTAGATTTGAAGAAAAGAAAAAGAAAACTGCAGAATTAATAATAGAAAATAAATCCCAACGACCATTAGCTATTACCAAGAATGCTATTAAATTAGATAGAATAAAGTCATTTTATCAAAAAACAAAAAATATAAAAAAGTAAATATTTTTTCTTGTTTTGTTAATTTTTTAAAATATTTCAATATTAATTATGATTGAACAGAAATGTGCCTTTAATAAAAAAAAATGATGAAGATCTGCCTTACGAATCAACTGGGGTACATAAGAATAAACCAAAATTAGCAAATGAATTTGAGCAATATGAAGTATCTGGTAAATTTTATACTGATAGTTATTTATTTATTTTAATTCATATATACGGATCAAGCTCAATAAATAATTAGTATCTATATAGTTGCATGAAAGCTATAGTATTGTGAAAGTTAAATAGTAAAAGATGGATCTTGATTAGCAGAATGAAGGAGGTGGAACATGGTAGCAGCTTTATGAAAATTTGAAGGATGATAAGGTATGTAAAAAGAAATAGAAAATCGAGTTGAGTATGAGGGTAATTTAAAGTCTATATAAGAGAGAATATTAGAAGTCAATTTGATTAGAAAGAAAGTTTAACAGAAAGCAAAGATTTGCCTCATGCCTACGGTCAGCAAGGTTTGAAAGACCTAGTATACGTCTAAGACTGATGAATAGTAATAAAAAAGATGGTAAACAGAGAACTTTCTTTAATTACACTCGATCATTTCACACGCGTAACATGTATGAGGAACTCAAAGGCCAGTACCATACTCTTATATTGAATGCAACAGACCACAATAGAGCGATTTCAGAGAAGTTTGGAGATGAGAATTATTAGAAGTAAGGGTGATAAATCCAAGTTTATACAATTTAATAACCCAAAGTATGGATTTTAAACCATTAATAGCTTATGTATAATTGATATAATATTGATATATTCTAATTTTTTTTAGTTTATACATCATTTTTATACAAATAATTTAAATAATCTTTCATAGCTTACTCATATATTTTAATCTCTCAAAATTAATAAAAGTAATGGGTTGTTATTTCTTCATATATTTATATTATTATGTTTTTCAATATAATTTGAATAAATTACGTTTAAGTTTTATTTGTTTTAGAAGTATTTTTTTTTATGCCATTAAATAATATATAGTACAAATATTTTGTATATGTATATGTGTATATTTATTAATTTATATTGTTTTAGATACAAAACATCTTGAAAAAACTATAAAATCTAAAATTGAACATGGACCAAAATTAGGTATACATATTAGTAAAGATAAGATATGAATAATTTTAACTGTAAAAAGTGGGGTTTACTCGTATTAGCATAACAGATATTTAAACTGAACGAAAAACGAACACGTATTATTTTGTTTCACTATAGCAAACTATCAATATTTGTTTTTAATAAATTAAAAATAATTTCTATTTTGGGTCATTAGTAATAATGAGCAATTGCATCATAAATTCCAACAAGCATATAACTAAATTTTGTTCAATACTTATAATTAATATTTTTTTTGTAAAACATTTTACTAGTTTAAAATGAATAATATATTCAGTAGAAAAGTCAAAAGTACTATCAGTACAGTATTTTATCAGTAATGAATTAGTTTAAATGATCAGTTAACTGATTTGTAAACCTTGCTTTATATTAGAAGTAAATTAAGAATTAAAATAATAGGAAATAGTTCAAATATTTAGTTCAAGTATTAAAGAAATAACTAACATACAAGATAATATAGGTGTATATGTTTTGATATAAAAATTATATATTATACAATAAATATAAATATTAAATTGAATACGAACAACTATGTGAGAATATGTTGTAATAATATTTAAAAAAATAAAATAAAGTAATTTAATTTAATTTGATATTTATTTAATTCATTCTTATCCATCTTATTTAATTAAAATGTTTAAAATAACATTTTTGACAAATAAATTTAATAAAATAAATGCCAAAAATACTTTGATATCTATCCTAATTCTATTTAATTCAAAATATATGTCTTATAAAATAATTATTTACACTAAATTTTAAAAATGATTGGCTTTTAATTAATTTAATTTTAATTGAGATACATGATATTACATGTTGATACATGATATTAATGATTATTAAATGATTGAATAACATAAAAGTATAATATATTGTATAATTAAAATTACACAATTTAATATTATTAATTCAACTATCTCATTATGGATTTTGAACCATTAATAGTTTGTATATTAATGTATATAATTGATAACCAATAATATAGAAATATAATGTATTTAAGAAATAAATAATTTGTAAAATAATTGTCTAGATTCTAGAATCTAAAATTTGTTTATTAATTTGTTCTATTTATTTGGTATAGTAGATTAAATAGTATGAAAAAATATACCACTACTCTCATTGATTTACTTAAATTATTTTTTATTTAATGTGTATTTTAGATTCAAATTATTATCCAGAAGCATATAAAGAACTTAAGCCCTTTATTCCAGATCATCAGTTTATTGGATATAATATTAACCAACCATACCAACCAACTAACTTTTATAATTCTCCATCAGTTCAAGTAACTTCGATCCAACCTCAAACGACTGTAGTTCAAGTTCCTACTGTGTCAATTGTTACAACGCATCCAATTTTACAAATTTCACAACCAACATCAATGTATCAGACACAAAATCCAGTGTTCTTATCACAAAATAATTCAAAAGTAATTATATAAGAATGCTATAGTATTTGTATTAATTTGAGTATTTTAAATCATAATATAGATGACTATCTCTCATGGTCCATATCAACAATATCCATTACAAACTCCTTCATTGACTGCTACAATAGTGACTGATACTACAACAACAGCAACTGTACCACGTAGTGCTGATGAGCAACCATCACTCATAGTTACTGAAACTTCTACTGTATCCCTGGGACCATCTCCAAATGCTGCACATCTATTGAATGCACCACCTCAGACAATTGAAACGTACACGCCGGTTCCGAGAGGTACTGTACGAAAAATTGTAGATTTTGTTTAAAAAAAACCATGTATACATTTATAATTTATTATGTAAATTGGGTTAATGTGGTAATTTGGGAGAGGGGGTTTGCGTTTTAATCGCATATTAAGCTGATTCGAAGTTGTCTAGCTTTGAATACAGTGATGAGGTGTGAACCACAAGCAGTACTCGACAATCAAGATGTTGAAAGTTTAGCTGCTACAGTTGCTGAGTATGGTGATGAAATCGAAAATATTATCTTACAAGAACGACCCCAAGATGTTAATTTATTGTATGTAACAATTTTTATAAATACTTATTATATCTATTATACCTTATTTATTAAATTATTTTAGATTTTTAAGAGATAAAAATTCTCCTGCTTATACGATTTTTCGACAAAGAGTAGGATACTTAAAAGCAAAAATTATAGCTAATAAATTAACACCAACTGAAATAAAACCTCAAACTTCATTATACCAAGTACAAACTACAGACTCTGAGAGTGAAGATATAGTTAATAAAAAACGCAAGCGAAAAAGTCGTTGGGCAAATGATAATGTTCTAACTGCTCCTTCAACTGGTACTACTCCTACTATTTCTATTGGGCAAACTGTTCCACAACCAGTTAATGTTCAAAAACTTGGTAATTTTTAACTTTTTAGTTATTTCCTATTTATCAATAAAATTTTTTTTTTTTAATTAGTTGGTGTTCCTGGTATGTCTGGTCCTATGATTAGTCAAGTTGGACGAAATGATCCTGCTTTAATACAGTATGCTATGCAATCATTTGGAACAATTAATTTATCTGAAGAAGATTGGGAAAAAGCAGAAGATCATTATAAAGTATAAATAATTTTTTTCTGCTTATAATAATCCAGTTAATAGTTGATTAACAAATATATATAGATTAAATTTAGTACCACTTGCTGTATATATATAATATTAAAATATTTAGTTATATTAATGTTATTTTCATAGATTAATTTGTTATACCAAGATATGTTAAAGAAGCGTCAACAATTAGAAAGTTTACAAAGAGCTGGAAAGTTTAAATATGAATATGATAGTGATGAAGATACTGAGGGTGGTACTTGGGAGCATAAATTACGAAAAGAAGAAATGGTAGCTACTGAAAGATGGGCAGAAGAGTTAACTGAAAAATCAAAAGATAAACATCATATTGGAGACTTTTTACCTCCAGATGAGCTTGCTAGGTTTATGGAAAAGGTTTAAATTAAAATTAATTGTATTAATTTTACATATTGAGTAGGTTAACTAATTTTTTTTTATATATATATTTAGTATTCTGCGTTAAAAGAAGATCGTGAACCTGATTTGTCTGATTATAAGGAATTTAAACTGAAGGAAGATAACATAGGTTTTCAAATGTTACAAAAACTTGGGTGGTCTGAAGGCCAAGGATTAGGATCTAGTGGTGCTGGTATTGTCGAACCTGTTAATAAGTAAATCATGTTTATTAGTACAAAAAAAACAAACATTTCTATTAAACTACTTAATTAAATTGTTAAATTTTCAGGGGAGGATCTCATAATGAAAATCATGGTTTGGGGGTAGAAAGGCCTTCAGAACTGAGACAAAATGATGATGAATTTGATGCTTATCGAAAACGTATGATGTTGGCATATCGTTTTCGTCCAAATCCTTTGGTATGATTTATTTTAAGTTTAAGTATATAATTATTAATAATTTTGTTAATTTATACAAACTATCAGTGGTGAATTATGGGGCAAAACCTGATAATGCACTTTTGATTTTTACAATAATATAATATAGGTTCGTAAATGGTGTACTTACAGATGAAAATCAATTATTACTATCAATAGTAAAAATGTATAAAGAAGTTTTATCTAATCTGTCACATTACTTTAAAATAATATACAATACGTAATAATAAAAATAAATAAAATTCTGCAATCTAAATAGTATATACATTATATCAACATTGTATTGTAAAGTGTACTGATACTCATATTTAAGAATTTTATAAAATACTGGAAATATTTAACAATTTATTTGAATATAAGGTGATTCTTAATCTCTTGTGCACCACTACACGAGACTCTACTGCTAATTTACAATACACTTTGTATTAATATAATAAGTGCATTTATTATGATATAATAATATTAACATTTCATACCTGTATTATAGTTATTACAAAATATTATATTAATAATAATATTATATATTATATATTACAATACATCTCTAATAGTTTCTAACAGTTTCATTTATTGTTTCAGAATAATCCTCGAAGACCTTATTATTAAAACTAAATATATTTTAAGTTATAACACTCAATTTAGAAATTTCAAATTTGTATTAGTTTTATTATGTCTTTCGTATGACAGTATTGTTGTTATTAAATTATGAATTAATCATTTCTTTTAAAGCAATATTTTTAAATGTTATTAATATATATATTTCTTTTCATTAAAAAGTATAAACTTCCACTTAAAGTATGATGTATTAAATAATTATTTGATTTTATTTCACCAATATCATTAACGATGAGTAAATTTTGCAATGTAATTTTTATTTCTGAAATAAATATAATTTATGGCATTATATGTTTCCATTTATATTATATAAGGTTCAAATTAATTAATTAATCCTTTTCACTTCTTTTGTTGAATTACTATTTGTATTTTGAATGTTTTGAATAACTTGTCAATCGAATCACAATGGAACTTGTAGAAATGCATAAAAGAGTTTAAAATTATTTAATAATTAACTACTATGAATCTAAAAATAATATTATTTGGACAAAATATCGAACAGTCAATATATTGTTATGTGATGTCCTTTATTAAACTCCCTATAAAATAATATGGATTAGTTTAGTACTGGATAAAGCCACCATCCAAGATATATTATAAGAGTATCTTTGGAAACCTTTTCGTAAAAAATAAAGGAATTTTTATGAAAAAATTGCAGTCATGATATTCAAAGAGCTGCATTGTTCACTGGCCAGTAGGTCAAGATAAAAATATATACTATAGGGCATAACCCAAAGAGCCACAGGTGGTATGCTAAGGAGCCCCATATAGCTTAAGATCACAGGTTCTTGACCTTACAGATTTATTGGTAGGTATTTTACTGCCAAGGTTAATATAATATAATAAACAATTATAAATGATTTAATGGCTTTCATTCCCCTATTAAAAATTTACCCATTTTGAAAGAAAATCACTAAAACGTGAGTTATTATTATAATATTTTTTTGAATTACAAAAACAAATAAATTTAATATTTTGTATTTTTCATTGTCTTTCCCTATTATTTTCAACTTTGAGCCAAGGTGGTTATGGTTTTGCAACAATATTGTATCTATAAAAAGTAAGTATCCTATACTCCATTATATTTAAGAAAGGTATCGCATTCGGACAATTTGGTCGGTTACGCGCATCTCCATACCATACTCTAAAAACTTAAAATATAACCATATTTTATATAAATACGTTCGACGTATTTAACTTTGTAAGTTGACTAAACATAAAATAAAGTTATATTGTTACAATAATACCTACATCAATTAAAACCATTAAAAATAACATATGCAATATGTATTGTAGATATATAGATAATGATAAACTTTTATCAAAATATAATTTTCATCATAATTATATATAATAATTTAAAAACATCATTTAAATGAGAAATTATGCTCGCAACTGTTGGCAGTACTTTTTTGATTTCGGATCATTATTATCTTCAAATTTTTTATCAATTTCGGACAACTGCTTTTCACCGTATAATCTAATCTATGGTAAAACCATAAGGTAAGTTTATATTTAATAATTTTTCACAATAATTATTAATTAATGTCATTTAAGCAGTTATAAGTGTGATATAGATATTTAATATTTATATATTTTTATAAAATAATATGAAAATTATAATATATTTATTATGTATAGGTGACCATGGTGTTATGCATTTCTGACAGATTACTGGGAAACTAGTCTACTCTCTACTCTATCTAGTACTTAATAGTTCAGAATATTAATTAAAATGACATCAGCGTCTAGCACAAGTGCTAGATCTCTCTTTGGTGATTCTAAAAACTTGTTGAGTGAACGGGTAAAGTTAAATATTAATAATATGTCATCGGTTATTAAACAAATCCATAAAAGTTCAAAAAGTCATGATATGTTAAATCAAACAGTTAGAAATCTCTCATTACTTGAATCTAACATTGACCGTACTGAACATAATTTGATACAACTAAGAAATGTTTCTACCAATTTTAATCAACAATATAGTGAAATCAAAAGATCTATACATTTAATTGAAGAAGTAAAAGAACATGTTCAAACCATGCAGAGATAAAGATATTAGTTATTGTCATATTTAATATTTGTAATTTTTACAATTTTTTTTACTAATTTGTACAATTTAGGTATTTAATATTTTTATTTATTCAAATAACTCTTGTTCCACTTCTAGTACATTTATAACAAGAGAAATAAATTAAAAAACATATTTTTTTTATATAGTATATTATATATTTGATATTTGTTTAACAATCGGTAATATAACAAATATAACATTTTAACTAGACCATAAAAGGAGCGATATCATTTTGGAACAAAGTATGAAAACAACATTGTAGGTATTGATATCTAAAGAAGGTCCATTATGGAGATTACTTAGTAGTAAACATCCTTTCAACTCCGCCTTGGTGGCTTAGTCTACTAATATAAATACTAGATGTACACCAACATAGATTTAGATTTAAAACTATATTCTTTATGTCAAGTTGTCTATGTTCGTTTTTAAGTTTAATCTCAGGAAGATACGATGTGTGTCTTAAAATTTCGGTGTGTGATTTTTGTTATTAAAAAGTTTATTTAATATTAATTTAAAAAATAAGTCTTTACTTTTTACTTATAAAAAAGTTATTTAATAAGTTATACCATTGATTATAGAATAATCTATTCTATAATCAATGGTTATACTATACAACCTCAAAGAAATTTACAAGATCTTACAGTGGCACTGACTTTGTCTGATTAGGTTCACTACAAAACAAATATATAAATAGGTAGGTACCTAATCCATAGTCTATATTTTTTTTAAAACAAAATAATCAAAAGAGTAGGTCTTAGTTTAGACTAAGCCTATGTAGGTTCACTTAATTTTAACCATGACACTTTAAACAAAGTTTCCAAATCAATATAATTTCTAAAAAAAAAACAAATATTTTGGCTATTCCATAACTATATATTTAGCTACGAGTTATTCCATATTGAATTTATGAGATAAACTATTCAATTTTGTACTTATTAATAATAAATACATTTTTATATTTGTAATAGCCAATTAAAGTTGTTTACTTAAGAGGAACCAGAAATTACCAATCCAATAATAAAAGTATAGAGACTATAGGTACAGCATATGCCATATAGTGACATAATTATTGTTATTTATAATTGTAATAAAAACGTAAAATAATTCATATAAATTTAAAAAACGGAAAAATTAAAATATGTAAATACCAAATGGCAATGTATATAATATAAATACAGTCTGATAATAGAGCCCAATTCGCCATTCGGTACGGTGGCAACTCGCAGCACCATAGTGTACAGCAGTGCCGATTTCTATTCTATGGCAGCGCTCAGTTTTTAATTTGTTTTTCCAATATTCCGTGCTCAGAGGCATATTTGGCAATTTTTAAAGGTTCAGTTTTTTTTTTTTTTTAGAAACTCATGAAACCGACTCCCTTTTTTTATAAATTGCAAAAAAATGAACATGTGTAACTATATATTATCATTGATTAATTAAACATGTATAATTAATTAATGATATTATAATGCAAAATCTAAAACATGTAGCACAAACGTTAATAACACGGTTGTAGATAGTAGTGTTCTGTTTACAACCATGGTTATTAATAACCATAGACTTATAGACCGCGCATTAGTGAAATATATTGAAGCCAACATATATGCGATAGAGACAGACTCTGACATTACTTTTTCAAGGAGGTTATAACAACTTTTATAATCCTTGGTAATTGTTCTATTCTGTGGTAATATCATAGATAATAGATACTTGTTATCATCAAATATTAATTAAACATCAATAATCAATCATATTTTTTAATTATTTTGTATATTATTTATTTTGTGTTATAAATATTTATAATTTCAAAGAGTATTATATAAATTGCTTATAAACTCCTTGAAAAAAAAACTTCCTAGTGTCTTTCTCGTACTTATGTTGGCTTCAAGGTGTTAGGTATCTATGTTAATAACATTAAAGGTTAGTATTATAGGTCTATGATAAAGCCGTTCATTATCTTAATTCGTGATATGAATAATGAATATAATAATGATATAAACATCTGTAATAAAACAAAATAAAATATTTTATTAAATGAAAATTTAAAGTACTAATTAAACGGAATTCATGACAATTTGATATTAATAAATCTATTTTACTATGCAGTAGTGAATTAATAAAGAAATAATTAATTTGATATAATGGAGTTTATAAATTATTTAAATTTGAACTGTATTATGTTTTGAAAATATATTACATTTAATATTGAATAATTAATTTAAGTTTTAATTAAAAATATCCATGTATACTGTAACCAAATATTTTTCTCGTTTAAATTCTGCTAGGCAGTTCTATTCTGATGAAGCAATACAACTGAAGAAATCTGTATTTCTACCAGTAACAAAATTTAAAAATCGATTGAATGCAGATCAAACTATTCAGAGAGATAGTCATATTTTTAAGGTATACCATACATTTTATGATTAAAAATATTAAATATAATGAATAATCGTTGTAGATGTGTGGATTTTCTGAACTTTATTCTTGGCAAAGGCTACATAAGAACAACAGCGAATATGTTTTACACGATGGACCTCCTTATGCCAATGGCTCACCACATATGGGGCATGCTATAAACAAAGTAATCTCCCAAAATATACTATTATTTGTTTGTAATAATTAAATTTTTTAATAGATTCTTAAAGATATTACAATACGTTATAAACTTTTAAATGGAAATAAAATTAATTATGTACCAGGGTGGGATTGTCATGGTTTACCTATTGAGTTAAAAGCTGAAAAAATGCATGGAAATAAATGGAAAAAATATAGTTCTTTAGAAGTACGCCAAAACGGTAAGATACATATAAAAATACATTTCATTTTTTTTTTATCCGATAAGCAATTCTATTGATAATTTTTAATGTGCAAAATATGTGTTTCTTTTTTTTTTTGGTAGAAATAGTGTTATGATAACTTTTATAGTATATGAATAGTATGCTTTCAGTAAAAAATTATGTATCTAGTTGATGCTTTATTTGGCTCATTTAAAAATTTCTAAAGCTTTTCTTTGGGTGAAAAAAATCTATTATAAAAGGATGGAAAATGACATAACTCCCGTCGTAATTTTGACAAACTTGATTTTAAAAATTACATGATAACTAATGAAATTTTAAATGCAGGGGCTTGAGCATGAACAGTATTAACATAGGTGTCTTACATGTAAGAAAACATGTTGGAACTGTTACATTGATTATGTGTCTAAAATAGAATTTTGAAATTTATCCAAATGTGTAATCATTATCTTAATATAATTTGTAATTTTAAGTTTTAGGATTTGAAAATTTAATAGAAGTATAATCATATATTACTTAGTCTAGTTTTAAAAATTTAATAAATAGACAGAGCTAATTATTTTAATAAGCATTTAAAATTGGAATTTTTAGTGAAATATAAGAAATATATTTTTATTTCTGAAAGCATTCTCTGATTACCACAAGTAGGATATACTTTCTATAGAGAATTTGGTCTAGATGATACTTTTTTATGTTCTCATTTTTGAACTTATCAAAAGTTTTAAATATTTGCAACATTATTGCATTTAAATCATAATTATAATGTAACATAGTACAACTAATAAACCACTAAGTAACATTCTTGTATTAATTTTTCCAAGTTCCGAAGGTTTGAAAGAAAATCGTCGACTTTCTGGGTTTTTTTTCTGTTACATGTTATACAGTGCAAACACATTTTTTAGTAATACTTATTATTTCTTGTGAATGACTTTATATTGAAATTAAATTTCCAGTTAAATTTTCAAATTTTTAACACTTTCAGTTCAACAACTTGTGTTTTTTTAAATTGCATCACCAATTTTAGTACCAGATTTAGATTTACCGATGTTTTTTAAGTCAATTTAATCTATTATAACTTTGCCTTAAATACAAAATTGACTGAATAACAATAATTTTAAATTAAAAAAAAAAAATATGATTAATTTATCTGAATCATATTTTTTCGCATTTTTTTTCTACTTCGATTTATAAAATTTTGATGCAAAATCTTTGATTTCCTTATTAAATAACATAGTTTTTAATTTTTTAATTAAATTAAATGTGATGTTTCAATTTGTTTCATACATATAACTAATAAAAATATTATACTTTATTTATTGTAATTAATTATTTAACATCTATGTATGTGATATTATTATTATGATTAGTATAAGAATTATTGTTATTTTTATTTTGGATTCTGAGTGAAGCAAGGAATGTATTGGTTTTACAAAAATATTTCTATTTATTTTATTTTTTATGTCTGAAGGCACTTTTGGACAGAAATAATAGTCTGATTAGTTTGAATAGAGTATACTTTCAGTAGAGAATTGCATCATATTAATACTCTATGTTCTCATTTTTCAAATATTTCAAAAGACAACAAATAATCAAAAATAAATTATCAATTATTGCGATTGATGATCATTATAATTTAAATTAGAATTTCATCCCGAAAAATATGCTACCTATTTCTTTAATTTCATAAATATTGGTGTCAAATTAAAATTTGGTGCTGTTTAGTGTTTACGGCTTTAATTAATTTTATAGTGTTCCTGATTGTAGAATTTTCCATTTCGAGCATAGGTGTTCTACATAGGCAAAAAAAATTTGGAAACGATTGATTGATTTTCTGACTAAGTATATTTTTTCCAAAAACATTTAATATTACCTGCAATTTTGGGTTTAATTTTATGAATATTTTATAGGAGCCTACTCATATATTACTTAATATATTTACAAAATATTTTTAAAATCATAAGAATTTTTATTTAAAGCTTATAATTTTGAATATTTAATAGAATTAAATATTTTTTGCGTTTTTAAAAGTCTGAAAACACATTTTCGGGTAGAAACAAAAGGCCGATTACCACAAGTAGGATATGCATTCAATTGCTAATTGTATCTACTTGGTACTTTATTTAGCAAATTTTTCTCAAACATTTTAATAATGTATTTTGAATGTAGGGACTTGTACCTTTTTTAAGTAATTTCAAAATATTTTACGTATTTAGCTGTGCGTGTAAACTAGGGAAATGTTATAAATTAAATAAAACTACTCTAAAAACACAAATTAACATCATAGTTCAGATAAATTAAACATTTTTTTTTTTTTAAATTTTAAATGAATTTCATTTAGTTAATTTTTTGGTTTGAGACAAATTTGTAATAGTTGTTATAGTTCAAATTGACTTAAAAACATTGATGAATCCAAATATTCTACTAAAAATAGATTTTACCATTTAAAATCATGAATTGTATAGCATATGCATGAACCACAAATGTTGAAAATTTTAAACCCTACATACCCTAAAATTTCATTTTAATACAAAGTTATGTGTCTGAAATATTAAGTGTTTTCAAAAATTGTGATCGCACTGTATATTAAATTATTAATTTTATTAAATTGAATTATGTACATGTTCTCAAAAGTTATATTATAATTAAATATAATTATTTGTTACTTTGAAAATGGTATTATTATTATTTTTTGTTGGAATTTATGTGTACTTTTTATTATTACAATATTACCATGTATTTTTACTGTTTTATGCTAAACATATTGGTTATAAATTAATAAATTTAATAACTAAGTTGTAGAACTATTTGTTTCAACTTTAAACAATAAATGTACACTTATTTTTTAGCTAGAACATATGCTTCAAAAGAAATAGAAAAACAAAAAAATGTTTTTAAATCATGGGGTATCCTTGCTGATTGGGAAAAAAATTGTTATTATACTTATGATAAAAAATATATCAAAAAACAAATCCAACAGTTCTATAAGCTGTATAAAAAAGTAATTTATTATACCCATATTAGAATTCTAAAATATTAATATTATATTATTTATAGGGGTTAATTTATAGAGATCTCAAACCAGTTTTTTGGTCACCATCCTCCAAGTAATTTGTTTTCTACATTGATTATTTAAATTATACAATAATTTAACCAATATTTTTGTAGAAGTGCACTAGCTGAAGCTGAATTGGAATATAACTCTAATCATAAAAGCAAATCTGTCACTATCAAACTTGAGCTATGTCCTTCAACTTTTTCAATTAATTTAAATAATCACAACAGTGAACCAATTTATGCACTTATTTGGACTACCACACCATGGTCATTACCGGGAAATATTGCTGTTGTTTATTCACCCAATTTATCTTACTCCTTTGTCAAAATTCATGATATGAATGGTGTTTATTTGTTAGCAACTGATTTAATACAAAATCTAAGTACCAAAATTGAAAAATCAATTGAAATTATTTTAACAATAAAAGGTATGTATAATAAATATATTAAAAAAATATAAAAATAAAATTTAGGAATCAATTAAAGGTCAAAATCTCAATGGTTTAAAATACAAAAGCTTAAGACATGGTGAAATTGATAAGCAATTATTCGCTGGAGATCATGTAACTACAGATAAAGGTACAGGATTAATTCATATTGCACCTGCATATGGACATGAAGATTTTTTAATTGCATTAAAATACAAAATACCTATTGTAAGAATTATAAAACTGTTTTTAAATATGCATTAGAGCATAATTTAAATATGTAATTAAATGTATTATAGGAGTGCCACATAGATGATCATGGTGTTTTTATGGAACAAACATGGTCAGAACTTGTTGGTTTATCTGTTTTAGATGAAGGAAATGAAACAGTTTGCATATTATTGAATGATAAAATATTACATACAGAAATTTATGAGCATAGTTATCCTTATGATTGGCGTACAAAATTGCCTGTAATTATTCGTGCTAGTAAACAATGGTTTTTAGATACAGCTGCAATTAAAAACCAAACAATTGTAATTATATATACATATTATACAAATTAACTTCATTACTTGTGATAATATATAATATAGAATATTCGCATTTAATATATTTAGGAATTTTTTAATCAAGAGACATTTATTCTGTTTACAGTCCTAAATATATTTGTATTAAAATAATATATTTAAACTATTTTTCATTTGATATAATTTAATTGCTTGTTTATTATTTATAATATGAGGAAGTTAAAATAAATATGTGATATTTAAATATTAAGAGTTACTAATGACTTTATGTATAGATTTATATATAAACATAAAACTAATTCTATTCTTAATAAATTAGAATAGTGTCTTTCTTTATATTATCTTAAAAATTAAATTATAAATTGAGAAATAATTATCAATTTTCCGAAATAGTATGTTAAATGGAAGTTCATAAATCATATGAAAAATGAATGTTTATAATAATTTTTCTATATTTTTATGATGTGGTCCTATAGAAAACCATGTTACTTTTCAAAAATCCAATGCCACCTACCTACTTTGTCTAACCCCGGACGACTATTCTGACATTCCCAGACAATATTAACAAATATTATAATGAAATGTAAATGTTTAATATTTAAATACACATTAATATTATTATAATAATTAATTATAAAATATTATTGTTTATAAATGACAGGAAAGTTTAAAAGATATTAAAATATATCCTGAATTTAGTGGCAGTCGTAATTCTCTTTTAGCATTAATTGAAAAACGACCCTATTGGTGTATTTCCAGGCAACGTTCATGGGGTGTACCCATACCTGCATTGTATGATGAAACAGATAATACTATTATTGATGAGTAAGTAAATAAAGTCATATATTTATAATAGGTATCTTCAACATTGTATTATTTCTTTAGAAAATTACTGGATAATTATTTTACGCTATTAGAAGAAACAGGACAAGATTTTTGGTGGACTAATGATGTGCATAAATTGGTATCAAATACACCACACAACCCAGAAAAATTAAAAAAAGGCTTAGTATGTACATGTATATATATATATGTCTTAAAAATAGTATTATTTATATATAATTTGCTTCAAAATAGGATATTCTAGATATTTGGTTTGATAGTGGTATATCTTGGAGTTGTGTATTAGAGGATAATAAAATTGCAGATTTATATTTGGAAGGTGTTGATCAATGTACTGGTTGGTTTCAAGCATCTCTTATGTCCTCAATTGCGTTAAGAAATGTTTCACCATTCAAGTAATAATACTTTTGTTTACATTTTTAATTTGTAGCCTATATTTTCTTAAATTATTTATTTTTAGGTCTCTTTTTGTACATGGGTTTGTCGTAGATAAAAATGGTAAAAAAATGTCTAAATCTATTGGAAATGTAATTGATCCTCAAGATATAGTGAATGGAAATTTTGATAAATCAATTAATGGAATTGATGTACTCAGGTGTAGTTGATATAACTATAGATTTATTAATATATTAATATAAATTATTTATCTTGTAATTGTATGTAATAATTATTTTGTTTATGCAACATTAGATGGTGGGTTGCTAAACATGGATCACATCAAACAAATATACCAGTTTCGAAAGAAACCATGATTGATAGTAAACAATCAATAGATAAACTTCGCCTTATTCTTCGTTTTTTATTGGGATCTCTTAATAATGTCAAAGATCATTATTTTACACATGGTATTAAACATCTAAGATACTTAGATAAATACATGTTGTTGGAACTCAAATTATTTGAAAAAGAAACAAGTTTACTTTATGATACATTTCAGTATAATAAAGTATGTGCAAAACTTTTACATTTTATAACAAATCAAGTATCTGGATTATATGTACATAATATAAAAGATAGGTAAAATGTATAATTTTTTACATATATATATTACTTATACATATATATTTATTGATATTAAGTAAAATATGAAATAAATTCAACTATGCTTATTTCAGGCTTTATTGTGATCCTATAGAATCAGATTATCGACTTGCATGCATTGCAACAATAATAGCTATATTTGAAACTCTTGTTAAACACATAGCTCCAATTTTACCTCATTTAGCTGAAGAAGTATTTTCTTATTATTCACTGCGTAATATTTATTTTATAAAAAAAAAAAAAAATACCTTGTTATTAAATATATTTTATTAATAATTTATTTTAGGAAATACTACTTTTTTTAAATCAAGAATCCTAAATATTCATCAAATAGTAATTCCAGATTCACAAAGAGTAATATCTGTATTGGAAAAAGCTTTAATAGTAAAAAGTAAAGTTTCTAATTTATTACAAGGGAAAAATTCACTTGAACAATCAATATCTATTGCTGCACCAAATGAAATATTAAATTCATTACAGGTAAAAAATAAATGTTATTAAAAAGCGGGAAGGTAGATTCCAAACATTCTTCCTTTGTCCTTTCGGTCCTTGGAGAAATTAGTAGGTTATTATAATTAAGATTAGAATGCAATATCATTGCATTGCATAAAAAAATACGATTCTGAGCGAAACTTAATATAATACAAAATATTAATACACTGATAAGTTGTTCCAAAAATTTATCATGTGTATAAACTACCTATGAGAATACTCAAAAAAATTTCATCAAAATTACAATTTCTGTGAATTTTGTCATTTTTCGTTAGTTTTATTTTTCTTAAAATAAAACTTTTGAGAAATTAAAATAAAGTATAAACTAGTAAAGTACCAACTAGATCCAATTTTATACAGAATGCATACTCTATTTGTGGTAATCGGACTATTATTTCTACTCAAAAATGTGTTTTGAGGCATAAAAAAAAAACAATACATTCTTCGCTTCGCTCAGAATCTAAAATATAATATTTTAGTTGAAAACAATATTTTTATTTTTAAAGTATATATATCTAATATAAGGTTAGGTCTTAGGAAATTTGATAAAACACGATTGCCTGTACAGAAGAGACGTAATATGATATTATGTCTTATATATATATATATATATATATATGATAGACTTTCATAGTAAAATATTTTTCATAATTTAATCAAATATAAGATATAAAATGAAGGTTTAATATTTAAAGTAAATTAAAATGATATATGAAACACAAGTGTGCTGTCTTCTGTATGGGTTCCCAATTTTAATTTATATTATCTGGATATGAAATATGAATTTAAATTTATACTTAAACATAATTATGTCATAATTTTAGTGTATTGATTATATTATTATTACCAATGATACAATTACATATAAAGATAAGATTGCATAAGATACATTTTTCACTAATTACTTAACAGATATAAATTAAATTTATAACTCATTTTTTTTTTAGATATTACATCCAAATAACAATGACAGCAAATCTGATTTAATTGAATTACTTCAAGTAAATAAAATTGACTTAATTCTTAGTAATACAATTGATGTAAAAATCAATGAAACACAAGGTATTTTATGTAAACGATGCCGTAGATGGTCAGCAGAAAACACTGATGAGTTATGTAAACGTTGTAAAAAAACAGTTGAAATTCTTTATTCAAAATAAATGAGTTTAGTTAATTATGTATGTTATTATTTACTTTAAAATCTTTATAAATCATATTTTTATCATTTAAGCTTTTGAAATTCTGAAACCTCTTGTATCAGCTATCCAATTGTAAGTTATGAGACGTCCATCAACGTTTGTTGTATATGAACCCCGCTGTACAAGAATGGCATCCTGTCCTTTGTCATTTAGCATTAGTTTACCCATTTTTTCCTCTCCTGTACCATCATCTAACTTATAACTAAAAGTTTAATAAATTACTATTAATTATCAAAGCAATTAAATAAACGTTTTCTTTATATTTTTACCGCGATAAGAATTGGCCAGAGTCGTCTCTCTTATTTGTCAGAGAAATTAACTCAACTGGGTTGCATTCATATACATTTAGAACAAAACAACCAATTACAAATAATAATATCTAATAAAAAACAAAAATTATAAAATATTTTTATCAAAAAAATTTGAAAATATTAATTTACTTACGAATTTCATTGTAATACAGTTGAAATATTTACTTAGAGTTGATTCATTGATTGTGTAAGCTATTTCACAATAAGTCTGTAATATAAAATAAATTTTGTTTCATTCTTTCATACTTTTTCTTTGTGTTTGTATTGTGATATTGTACCTTGAAGATTTAATACTGAATTATGTTTCGGGGTGTCAAACTGGTTTTACTAATGTATTCTTAAATATATATATATATATATAAATACACACACAAGAAAATATGCATATATATATATATTTGGTAGTATCCGCATAACATCAATTATTGTTAGATAAATGTATATTATATATGTATGTAACAGAATTAAATATTTTAAATATAAAATGTTAATAAAATTTATTATTCAAAAATAATCAGATATAAAATGATATAAATTATGTTATAAAATATAATGTAATATTTTTATTAAAATGAACCTGTTCCTACTTTACATATGACCTTACACTTTCTGGTTCTATATGAAGTCAATTTTATATAAGTTATATATTTAATAATAAATATAAAATAAAATTATTTAATTATTATATAAATTTGATTATTCAACAAAAACTTATATGAAATTATTATAATACAAAATTAATACTAATATTTAATAAAATATATATATGTATATATAGAATAATGTTGATAAAAAGTATCACATAAATTATTTTTAATAATTTATATTGTAATAAATTCTATTAAATCAAGCAAATAAAATCAGTTATAAAGTATCATGTTATTATTCAGCATATACAGCATATATATTCTAACCTAACCTTAGACTATTTTTCGCTTAATCATTTTTTTTTTTTTCAATAATAAATATATAATAGGTTAATATTGGTTTTATTTCAAATGCAATAAAGTAATATATTAAGTAGTTATTTTTGATGTTTGGAGAAAGTCAAAAATAACAGTAATTAAATTTAATATACAAATAAATAAGATTATCCTAAAAATGTTAAAACACTTAAAAGTTGATTTAAAATTTATAATTTGCTAATTCCTGAAGTATAATTATTGGTAACTTAATAAATATTATTGAATAAGTTCCACATAATTGGCTGGAAACAGACCATATTGGCCTTTACATAATCCTCTCCACCAACCTTTATCAATCTGAAAAATTTAAATACTTAAAATAAAATATTTTATTTTCAAACGTTATTTCTATTGTTTAGAATTATAATCCAACATTGAATTCAATATTCAAAATTTTATTTATGAAAACACAAGAGAAAAGTAAAATTTGACTACATAATTTTTTTTATTATTTTAAATAAATACTTACCATTTCAATATTTGTAATAATATCATCTGGATCAAAACTTATTTCATCATCAGCGGCTATAAATAACATACAAATTATATAATTTAGAAATATTCTAATCACTTGTATCAATATTATATTATATTTGATATCTTAATAATTTAAATTTGTTAGAAATAGTTATATATTATATAACCTAAAAGATAATATAACATAATAGCTCTTAAATTTAAATCTATTTTCAATAAATAATTATATAAGTTAAATATATAATGCAAAGATGAATTCAAGATAATTTTTTTAATAAAATTCCAAAAAATATTTATGAATTATAGCTTCCAAATAACATACTTTGCATATTTCATATACATTCTTAAATTTTTGGGAAAGATTCAACTAACAAAACTTACCTTTGCATTCATCCCTGAGGCCCTGACTAAATATGTTACATATACTATATACTAAATATATAATACCATTTTTTTTATGAATACTCATTTAAATATATTTTATTTAGTACTTATAAAATTTAATCTATACTTACATGCTTGATAATCATATAAAGCTACAGCAGTATATCCACCTTCAGGGTCTTCATCACATATTGCACCATTTTTAAGCTGTTCATGAAGCTTTTGTTCCTCTAATTCCCTTTCTTCTTCAAGCCGTTTTTGCTCTTCTTTTTTTTTTGTAATTTCTAATTTTTCTCTTGTTTCTTCTTCAATTTTTTTTTTTGCTTCTTCATCTAATTTTTTCTTTTCTTCTAATTTTCTTTTTGTTTCTTCTTCTAATTTTTTCTTTGTTTCTTCTTCTAATTTTTTCTTTGCTTCTTCTTCAGTTTTTTTGTTTTGTTCTTTAGCTAAATTTTCTAATTGTATTTTCTCATTCTCTTTCTTTATCAATTCTTCATTAATTTTTTGCTTTTCTATTTTTATTCGATCATTTTCTCCCTTAATATTTTCATTTATTTTTTCTTCTGCTTCTTTGTAATTTTGTAAACTATTATTGTTCTGCAATCTAGCTTGATCACTTTTTCTATTAAGTTCTTCTTTTTCTGTCACAATTATTTTTAACGCTTCTTCATTATATTTTACCGACGTTTGAATAGTTGCACCCACAACAATAGGTGGACGAACAGACTCGCTAGATATTTGAAATTCTTCTACATCATCAATATTCTAAAAAATGAAAATATTTTTTAATAATGATTATCACAATGCCTATACTATACCAATATGTAATAAAATTATATTTTTAATTTTAAAAATAGCCAGTAATTAATATACCCCCACAATAATAATTTTGAAAATAAGTATTTAACTGGAATAAGCAAAGGAAAAACTTTAAAATATAATTTAATTACCATTATCAAAATGTTCAAGTTTAAATTAATAAATCTTATCCCAGTGTTCATATGAAATACAAAATGTTTAACAATTGCAGATATTAAAACTTATATAATACTAATTTAATATTTATTATGTATATTATATTATTTACTGTAGTTATAGTTTTTTTGTTAACTTGTTCTTCACCATCTAAAAGTTTTTGTTTCTGTTCTTCTTTTTCTTGTAACTTTTTTAATCGTTTATCTTCTCTTTCACAAGCTTCATTTTTTTCCTGTAACTCTCTCTGTTTTCGTCTGTTTTGTTCAGCTAAGCGCCGTTTTTGAATTTCTTCTTCTTCTTGCTTAGCCATATTTTCAAATTTTGCTCTTAGATTTGAAGGTTTAATACTTGCTAAAAAAAATGTTGGCAATTTCATATAAATAAATTTAAAATTTACTTATCAAAAATAAAATTGAATTGTTTAATATTTAAAAGATCTAATTAGGTATACTTAATTACTATACATATTATTTATTATTAATGCCCTTTCGGGCGTACATAAGAGATACTATATAAAACATGAAAATTTAACAGTAATTATAGAATATTAAATTTTATACATAAATATAGTAATATAATAATCGTTCTACATACAATTCAACTATTTATCTGAAACCTAGACTTAAACAACAAAATTTAAATTCGCTTTTAAATTAAAATCAAAAGCATTGTTGCATTCACTTAACATACAACTAGAAGACATAATAAAGGCTCGTTAAAACTGTAATTGTAATCTTTATTGAGAGTGGAAAGATATATGAAAAGTAGTCGTAGAACGAGCATTTTAAGCAGGAACATGCCACCCTACTTTTTCGAGTATATTAGGACAACATATCTTATTGTTCAATAATTTATATATGAATTATATATCATTGAATTTATGTCTAGACGTAAGAGAATGCAAACCTAGTTAACCTTACCTAAGTCCTAAGCTATCAACCGAAACGGTATACATATATATATACACAATTACTATACAATAGATAAATACTATACATATACATAATTTATCACTTACTTATTTCTGGTTTTTCTTTTTGATAATTTGTTCCAATCTGACCAGAACTTTCAGTATAATTATGCGCAGATTTATCTATCCTATCATTTTGTACACCAAATTTTCCCCCAAAACCCTTAAAAAAAAATTATAAATATTTCAAAATATAATTAAATAATTAATAATGTAACAATAATAATAGCAAAATAACTTACTTTACTATGGTCTACTTGACTTTGATGTTTTTCAATAGTTTCTATGCTGTCCCATCCGACAGCAGACTTATCTTGACGATCAGATTGTACGCCAAATTTTCCACCAAACCCAACTGCATAATCTATTGACCAAATAGATATTACAATAAAATGTACATTATTAAATTGACAAATATTTAAAATTTTAAACTATACCTTTTTGTGATTCATGTTTTTGCAATTTTTCAACATGATCCCAACCAACTGCACTCTTATCCTGTCGGTCAGCTTGCACACCAAATTTTCCACCAAATCCTGAAGTATAATCCTTCTGGGATGCATGTTTTTCAATTTTTTCTTTATGACTCCAACTTACAGCGCTCTAATTTTTTAATAAATCCAAGTTAAGTATTTAGTATTAATTTAAAATTAAATTCATAAAAATGGTTATACCTTATCTATGCGATCTGATTGAACGCCAAATTTACCACCAAAACCCGTACTATAGTCAGTCTGTGAGGCATGCTTAAATTTAGGTGCAACATAGTCATGCCCAACAGCTGATTTATCCATTCTTAAAATAAAAATAAATATAAATATAAATTATATTATTTAATATTCATATAACTACCTGTCAGATTGTATACCAAATTTTCCACCGTACCCAAACGCAGCCTGAGGCCCCTCTTCCAACTCCTTTTTTTTTTTAATCTCATGAGCTTTAGTCACTTCATCTCGTAATTGACCCATACTAAACACATCATTTCAAAAAGTTAAATCAACTATAATAAAAATATTATATCAAAGTTAAATGTAATAAAAATTACTTACTCAACATGATCTAATACTCGACCAGAACCAGGTATAGTCCGAGAACCCCATCTTTGTTCTTCCTCATTTACATCATTTACAAAATCCGGATCTGTCTCCCAGTCATCATCAGTTTTTTCTACTGGTATCTCAACATTAACACCAGCATATGATTTCCACATATTTCTCTAAAAAAATAACCTACTAAAAGCTTTATAAATCTGTATAGAAATTTATTAATAGATTAAAAATTTAATAGAATAGAAGGGAAACTAATAAGGAACAATGTAAATAAAAAACAATTATAACACATAAAATATAAAGAATTATTGTAGTCATTTCTTCTTGTGAGTTTCGTTGTAATAAAGGTCATAGAAATTTAAAAATTTCTTTAATAAATTATATTATGTACAGAGTATCTACAATCTTACAATCATCACAGAAGGCATAAGTCACTTAATCATAGAATAAATATACAATAGATTATATTTAAAGTATGCTTACCTTTATGGTCAGGTACTCAGATTTAACGAGTAATAAACTAATAACACTAACAACTATTTAGCCAAATTGTCATGATGTTTGATAAACGATGAGAAGAAAAATATAATATAGTTTTAATTGTAAAGTCTAAGCATAGAATTATTATACTACGGGTCTAAATTCAAGAAGAAGAATCAAGATTCTTAACTCTTGTCACTTCTTAATGGTTATCTTATCAGTTTTTTGACTCATAAAAAACAAAATATTTATGAAAAAAATACAATTATTAAATAATAAATTCATGACCTTAAATCCTGGAAAAAAGTAGCAACATATCATGGAAATGGAAATAATTAATAATTTTCTTTTGTCTTTGGAAATTAAAACAATAATATTAAATATCAAAATTGAAAATAATTGTATACCTAGCTAACGAATAATAAATGACAATTAAAAAAAAGTATTAAAGTGTAGAGTAGCAGCCAGCATGTAGAATCATTTGATACAAACTTAAATTTTAGATTAGTATTTAGCGTGGTATTATTTAATTAATGCTTAAATGATATAAATACTAACTATGTAGCTGAACGTTATTAATTAAATTATTTAATGGTATGTATTATGTGTTATGTAATAAAACATTTCATGTTTGATTATTTGTACAAAGACAACATCACAGCAACAGGCGCAGCCATAAATGTGATGAAGACATGGAAAGGAAAAATTTAATCTCAACGCACCTTCAATTATTGATGATTATTATTTGTTAATATTGATATTGTCATTTCTAATAAATTATAAATACTGTATAAACAGGGTTGAGCAAGTTACGTTATATATTTATATATAATATAACTGGTTACAAATTACAGTTATAGTTATGTAACTTTTCGTAAAAGATTCGCATTATAAGTTACATTTACATTCAAAAATATAATTGCGCATAACCATGTGGTTCCAGGGCTATTTTTTAGGGGGAGTTATTACTTTTATAGATTATAACAATTTACATCCTCTCCTTTGCAAGACAAAATAAATATTACATTATTTTCTTTTACGGTTATTAATTTATTATAAGCTTATTTCTAACAATTATAAATACATTTATTAATACAGTAGCAGTCAAACGGTGTGGGGGGGGGATCAGGGGGTATATCCCCCATGATAAATTTTTATTATTAAGAATTCTTAATAATATATCATTTATTACCTATTTATTTATATGATAAAAAAAAGCGGGAATGTTTATTTAAGATATTCTTAAATTAGTGGAAATTAGAAGTTTATTAAAATTAAAATTTGAATGCAATAATATTCAAAAAAAATTCGATTCTGAGCAAAACTCAATATTATACAATATATTATACTGATAGGTCGTTCCATAGGTTTACCATGTGTGTAAAAAGGAAAAACTTTTGAGAAATTCGTAAAAATGAGATAAGTAAAGTACCAACTAATGCATTTCTATCGAAAGCATACGTTATTTGTAGTAATCGGACCATTAGTTCTACACAAAAAAGGGTCTTTATACATAAAATAGATATACAAAATTATACACAATATGTAATTTTACTAAAAATATTCAAATTTTAGAAGTTTATAAAAAAAAATTGAGACTTGCAATTTTCAAAATATTTTGGAAATTGATAAAATATTAAATGAGTAGGCTTCTATACAATTTTCAAACCATTAATCCCAAAATTGCAAGTAATCATAAATATTTTTGGAAAAGAATTCAAATCTTTATACTTAGTCAGAAAATCTACCAATGGTTTTCAATTTTTTGTCTCTTATGAAAACATTATGTGAATATTCAAAAAAATTTCAAGTCCATACAATTAAAACTCAATTAGTAATCTCGAAATAAACAAAATTTATAATAACAGAAACCAAATTTTGCCGATTTTTTAGTAGTATTTCATCTCTCAAGGAAAAACTTAGGAGAAATTTGTGTCAAAATAATTTATAATTAACGGTTTTGATATATATCAAAGTTTTAGAAACTTAAAATATAATTATATAATTTGGATATTTTACTCAAAACTTCATTTATGTCTACATTACTGCATAAGCACGTATATTGCTGACATACTTGTCTGTATTTTGTCATATTATATATTTATATAGCATTTTTTTCATTTTGTTAGATAAATTTTTTCATATATTAAGAGGGTATGAATAATTCTTATCAATAAAATAATTTTCATTTCATTTAAACTTTGACAATACTTTATGCTACTAGTTTTTTAAGCATTAAATTATTTTACAAATTTTAGATTCTGAGCGGAACAAGAAATGTATTGTTTCTACAAAATGTTTTTTTTATTTTTTCGGGTAGAAATAATGGTCCGATTACCACAAAAAGGGTATGCTTTCGGTAGCAAATCGTGTTACCTTGGTACTTACTTTATTCAGCTTATTTTTCAAATTTCTCAAAATTTTTTCCTTGGGAGAAGAAAAACTATCAAAAAATTATTATTTTATTATTTCGTTATTTTAAATTGTTTTATTTCTTGATTAATAATTGATTTTTGATCGTAGGGTCTTGAAAATTTTTTTGAGTACTGACATAAGTAATATTTACGTTTAGTAAAATTTTGGAACGGATTGGTTAATTTTTTAGCTAAATATAAAGCTTTAAATTTTTTCCCAAAATGTTAAATATTACCTGCAATTTTTGGTTTAATGGTTTAAGATTTTTATAGAAACATACTCATATACTATTTAGTTCAAAATATTTTGAAAATTATGATTGACAATTTTTATCATAAACTCCTTGAATCTTGATCGTAGTGATTTAAAATTTATTTTGAATATTTCCATATGTAATTTACACTCGTGGTGAAATTTTGAAATGGATTATCAGTATAATATATTGAGATTCACTCAGAATCGTATTTTCTAATACAATATCATTGCATTCAAATCTTAATAATTATAATAAACCACTAATTTCTCCGAGGACTGAAAGGACAAAGGAGAATATCCTAAATTGGTGTTCTCATTTTTTTAATATTGTACACTTCAAAGCATAATATAATAAATATTAAAACACAGACATTTATAACTTAATCAAAAATTATAATATTTAAAAAACTTTTTTAAAAATTATAATTTAAATTTGATTTATTAACTTTTACATAAAATATGTTGAAATGTTTCTCATTTCATAACAAATATAAATACAATAATAAATAATATTAAATAAATCTAAAATATACAATAAACTATAAACATCGTAACAATCATTTTTTTGTATTACACTTTTTCCTATAAAATTGTAAATAGATTAATTAATTTGAATCAATATTATAATAAATCTTAAAAATAAACAAATACCTATGCTGATATCTTATATATTATATTTTTAAATTAATATATCAATAAACAATATTATTTTTAAAACTACTTTACAATAAGTAACCATTAATAATTGAATAATAAAATAAATAAATAAGTATAAAATAATAAATTCATTCTGACTAGATTTAATAATGTGTTTATCTTCTTATCTGTATATTTTAAATATAGTTTGAAAGAACAATTAATAAGAATTTTTACAAAAACTGATACTTTTAATAATATATAATGTAAAATTAATAATATTATTATACTTTAAATGGAATTAATTACAATAAAATGCATACTGTAGAAATATTAAATTAATATTGAGCACATTTAAATTTGATAGGTAATACAATTTTTACTACAGATCCAGATATTTTTGTACCATAGTGACCAGCCCAAAATTGTGTGTCTACACCAGAATGATATAGAATTAAATGAGATGTATTACTTTGATTTTGAAATGAATGTAAAGTCTGCAATATTATGAAAGTTATTAATATTGATAAACAAAAATCTAGAATATTATATTTAAAGGATATCACACCCACATATTATGTTGCCTTTGTGTTCCATCTATTTAACAGATAATCTAACAAAATCATACTGTATAGAAATTAGAAATATAAATAATAGTATCTATGTATTTAAAATATTAAAAAGAGAAATGTTTTTAAATGTATCACATATTTTTATGTAAACATAATATAAATATTTTTAAACTAATTTTTAGTAAAACAGGAAACAATGACGGGTATGACATGTATATAAGTATAAATTAAATTACAAACTTTAGTCCATTTGTTTGCTTCCCACTGTGGTAAAGTATCACTGAAATTTTGTTGTTCTATAAGTTTGTTATTGTGATCATGAACAGTAATTCTTAGAGCATACTTGCAGCCACAATCAAAACGACCAGAATACCTATAATTAATAGTTATTATTATAAGAATCTTTATGTCTTACACTGTATCGGCCTCAATTGTGTTCTGAACGTGTATGAGGATCCATTTTATTTTGAATGTATGTGAATTACCACTTAAATATATATTATAAATTTTATGAAATATTAATTTGTTATTATTTTTATTTTCATAGAATCAATATAGGAATATAACTGCTAATAGCATCCTTTGTTATTGGACATTTTGGTTTATACAGGTTCAGACTAAGTTCATGTATAAGCAATATATATGTGTATATAACATAATATTTTATTGTAAACTCCATACTCAGTAATTGTGTGTAGTACTTATATATGCTCTGTATTTGTGTAGTACATATATAAATATAATTATATTTTTGTACCTTATCGGTCTGTATACATAAAAAATATGACCGTTTCCAATTCTCTTAACGTTTAATTTTTATATTTTCCAAATTATGTCTATTCAGTCGTTCACTAAAATGTATTTTTAAAGATAGAATTTATATAATATGTTATCATAATTATTTTCAAATAATTACGGTTCCAAACATTTTCCAATTAAAGCATATTCCATGCAATATAATTCTTTTCATAAAATTTCCTATTATTGATGGGTTATAATTTTAAATTTCTATGATATAATTTTACAACAAATGCATGTTCCACTGAAAAAAATTTCTAGCATAGATAGGTTCAAAATCAGATCAAGATATATCTTAAATATTAATCCTCTTTAATGAGGAAAAATTTGTTCAGGCTTGGCAGTTGCAGACTGGAAGTGTGCAGAATATTTTGAATTTTTGAAGGATTTTAATATTTATAACATAACTATATTGGTTGTTATCATTTACCACAAATCTACAATATACGAGCTATTGCCTTGAAATAGCAACCAAACACAGTAAACATTATTATTATAAGAAATGTGTTTAGCTGAATGGTTATTGACGATATAAGTATAAGACATTATAACAATATTTATTATATTCTAGCATTGCTGCATGGTGTCTGTATTTTATTATAACAATGCTATAATAAAAATAAATTGTGGTAACATCAATAATTTTATTTTCTATTTCAGTAAAATTACCAGAAATGTTTTATACAATGATATAAATCAGTATGGTACTAAAAAAAGGCTAATTGTGGGGGGGATCTATCCCCTATATCCCCACACTGTAAATATGCCACTACCTTATCCTTTTTCTCATCTATTCCAAAGAGAATAGTCAACCCTGGACCTGAGTGCACAACCACTCTTACACTAAAATCTTCTGTTTCTCTACACACATTCTTTACTCATACTCGGCTCTTCAAATATTTCCTCTATTACTTTAATATACATTTATTATATGAATAAATATTAAAATATTTTTAGGATATATATTATGTATTACCATTCACTGACTAAAATTTCAGGTTGTAGAAATTTCATTATAGTTTTAGTTAAGCCATAATTTTTTAATACAATTTTTTGTTTTTTGGAACATAAACGATATGTTGATACAAAACAACTTGTGTGCCCATCAAAATCTGGATCATCTGGCAATTCAGAAGCGCCTTGTGGTGTTTGTTCAATTTTCCAATGGTTATGATTATTAGTTATATCCCAATACTTGTACTCATCTATATATATACACACACACAAATATAATATATCTTATATTAAAATATTATTTAACAACATTATAAATTATTATAATATATATATTTATATATTAATTGTTCATTGATGTATAACAGCTGTAACTTAATCAAGACAAAATAGGAATTGAATAAATAAATCAAGAACTTGCATATCATTTCTGATTTATATATAAGAGATTAAATTAACTTTAAATTATTTTGATGACATAAATATTTCATAAGACTCATCAGTTGAAGAAATTATTGTGTTTAGAATTTATTTTGAAATAACACATTCAAAAATCAAGACTTATCATAAAATAATTTAATAATTGGATTTGAAAATACTTAAAAATTAATATATTTTAAAGGAAAACTGAAATAGTTAATAAGTTGAAATTAATAAGAAACAATAATAATTTAAAAACAAACCAAGTTTAACATTTTACTTACTTTGTCCACAATTATTTTTCACTAAATTTCTATGGAATGGATCATATTTACATATTGAATAAAACACATACCAAGGCAATTCTAGTCTTCTCACAGTTTTTGAATCAATTTGTGAAAAACTATGATACCCATTACCATTGTTAACAAACTCGTTTTCCCTCGATGCTTTTTCTTGAAACACATATCTATCTATAAGTTCACGCCAGCTTTTGCAAACAAGTCTGCAATTCAAAAGAGTGTCAGTGTCAATCAAGCTCAGTGTATACACAACCATTTCATCAGGTAATAAACCAAATAGTTGTTGCTCATCAGAATTTTTAAAGACTTTTGTCATTTTAAATTTGAATAATGTCTCAAATTAATGTTTCAAACAAATTAATAAAATATAAATTATGAAACAATCAAACATTGAAGACTTATCATATAAGTGAAATATGACATCATGATCATTTGAATCACAGATTATGACATGCTCAAACCAGAGATGAAATCAGAAATGATCTTCCTTATTATAAACTATACTAGCAAACGGCATATAGATTGACTTTGATGGGTACGCTTTCGGCCTTCGGTGTACTCGAAACTCTTTTTGTGGAGGAACATTTTTTTAAGGGAAATTTCGATAAATGTTTTATCCGCCTTCGGCGGATTTAAGGGCGTCCGCGATCTAGTGGTCTACAGGTGACATCTTTTGGCGGCAAATCGATTACATTTTGTAATTCTGGAATTCTTAAAATTTTCCCTCTCGGGAATCTTTAACGTGAATAAACGGCGGCAATTGTATTCCCTTGTTTTTTGCGTCATCTAACCCCTTGTGACAGTCAGAGAAAACGGAATCTGTTTTTCGGAGGAAAACATTGCAGGGGAAATTGATTTCCTGTTGGGAATGCGGTTATGTCGTACTCGGAAACATTATTCAACGGCAAATTTATTCCGTCGTAGGTGTACGACTTCGTCGCACACGAAAAATATCCAAGGCAAATTTATTCCAAAGGTCGTCGATATGGGTGTCGGAGAGAGATAGCGTCATCGTAAGGATGATTTCGCAATGCTGAAATCGCCCGTCTCTCTCTAACGGATCTTTTTCCTCCCGTTTCGATAAAGTTTAAACGATCTTTTTTTTTTTAATGTATTAAAATGACGATTTAAATAGGTAAACTACACATTCATAAAAAAAATTTATCAAGATAAAATGATATTTTATTCTCAAAAGCCAAGGATAAACATAAATTATTAGACTGCACAATGCCACAATATCAGCTGTTGCATAATAATCATTAATAGTCTTATTCTATGATAATAATTTTGACACCTTGGATTGATATTAAAGAAATTACTATTATCTATGCATAGATGTATTTAGCCAATATTAGTATTAAGGTGTGACCAATATGAATTGATAAAAGGGATAAATTGATATTAATATTGTGTTATCGTTTTACGGTCGGCTGGTAATTGATAAGATCGTCAGTTTATCAGTAATATTTACATTTGATATAATATGTTAAATTCGGCATAAATAAATTGTATGTAACTATTTTGATAAATATAATATTTTTACGTAAGTACAGTTTTAATGAATATTGTACGTCATACTTTTAATTTAATTTTGAGTGTTTTAATAATTTTCTCAAACATTTTATGTATTCAAGATTTCAAATCAATATTATGCTAATCTTATACACCACACAATATTTCATGTTACGACAGACAAAATTAACTAAAATGGTAATTAAATGTCATAAAAGTGCTGTTGATATCAAGAAAGAATTGTTTTCAAATAAAAGTTTGAAAATAAATTATGTAGTAAATGAAAGTAAACAGAAACTGTTGTGAAAAAGTAAGTAAATGATATTTGATACATGATTTACATTATATATTTATTAATTAATTTACAATTTTATAATTTTTTTTTAGTGTGTAAATTCCAAACTAAAATGAATACTTTAATGAAAGTACTAATACTAGGAACTGAAAACAGTAAAGCATGTGGCTTTAAATATTATATCAAATACAACTGATTGGCATATGTACCGTAACCTTTATATAGGTATTGTGCATCAATATCAACTACGGGTAAAACCATAGAGTAAAATGTTCTTTTGATAAAAATATATAAGTATATTAATCTTTTCAACAGACATTTGATTATTTTGACTAAGACAACACCAAAGACTGATGGTGAATACAACAATAACTTACTATTGCTATATTTTAATTTTTACAGGTATATAAGTGAGTTATTTTTTTTTTTTTTTTTTGTAGTTAAAACTACAATGTTTATACATTTAACGACATGGTGTCGTACATAATTTGAAGTGTTTCTTTGTAGGATTTGGAATCATTCATTATGCTTTTTTAAATATTTTAATAATTTTCCTGAAACTTTGTTGTATAGTAAAAATTCCAAATCCGATGTTTTGCTTTAATGTGAAATAGTTCAGTACAAAATTGTGAGTAAATATATATATCTATAGTACAACTAATAAAATATGTTTTGAAAATAAATAATATTATTATTCATTTATGCAGATGTGTTTGGCACACAACTCATATACCATATAGTTAACAGAAGACACTGTTAAAGCATTAGAACAGGTAAAGAATATATAAAAAGAAATGTGTAGTAAACAGAGACTCTAAGCGAATAATTAGAATTAATAATTTACTTTTTTCAGATGTGTTTGAAAGAATCTAAAACACTACACAATATTCCATGTTACAACAGACAAAACTAACCAATATGGTAATTATATGCATTTTATGTCATAAAAGTGCTGTTCACTGTAAATTTGTTTACTTCCTAGCTCAATTGCCGGGATTTATTTTGCAAATTTTATTATACCGGGATTGTATTTCGATCTCATGCACCTAACGCACTCTATGTACCTGCCTATCCTACCTATCGTGAAAGAGACGTCTAAACCTAATGGGCCACCATGGACCGATGGGGATGGGAAAAAATCGAACTAATTTTTAAAGTGTTGTTTGGGACTTAGAAAATGCCTTATTAATTAATGAGCTACCCATGATGATAATGACGTGATTTTCCATTAGATATAAAAGAAAATATGGGTTTTCAACAAAATGTTAGGTGTTCTCCGTCCCATAATGCATTCATAGGTCATAATTTTAGATGGTGAGCGAAGCAAGGAATGTATTGGGTTTACAAAGATTTGTTTTTATGTATGAAAATATTTTTTCGAGCAGAAATAATGGTCCGATTACCACGAATAGAGTATGCTTTCGGTAGCAAATTGCGTTTAGTATTGGTACTTTATTTAGCTCATCTTTCCTTAGGAGAAGAAAAAGTACCAAAAAAATGGTGGAAAATCGGCAAAATTACTGTATCCGTTATTAAAAATTTTTTTATTTCATGATAACTATTATAATTGTAAATTAGTTTGCACCACCAGAAATCGAGGCCAATTTCCGCCACTGCCGTGACCTAATGATTATTTTAATATTTATAGGTACCTAGGAAGCTACGATTGTACCAAACGATTAAAATATAGTATTAAATAAGTACGTCACACCAGCACCACCCATTTTGAAATTTGACTTTTTTATGTACCAATTTTTAGCATGAATTTACATGTTGTTATTTTCGCCAATAAAATAGAAAGTTTCTGGGTGGTGCTGCTGTGCTGGAGTGACGTCACACCAGCACCGCCCACAAGTTAAATTTTGTTTAAACTAACTTTTTTATGCCTATATTTAGCATGCAACTATTGCAACTAGCATGAATTTGCATAACTATTTTCAAGAAGTAAAGTTAAATTTGGACATGAACAATCTGAAGAATTCAAAACCACAACTGGATTGAAACAAGGTGATGCACTATCATTATTTAATCACTATTATTATTTAATATCGTACTGGAAGAAGCAGTAAAGTAAATACAGGAAGATCATCAAGGAGTCAACTGTGGCCGAAAGATTCTGCTACTGGCATATGTGGTTGATGTAATATTAGGAGAAATTGAACAAGACGTACGAAAAGCAATGGAATCTTTGATACAAAGCGCGAAAAAACTAAGACTAGCCATTAATGAGAGTAAAACAAAATATATGCTTGTCTCCAGGAATCAAACGAATCAAACAGCTGAGGTTAACGTCATAGAATATGTATTTGAAGAAGTAAACAATTTTAAGTATCTCAGCACCAATAAAAGTAACCACAAATGACAACCACGAGGAAATTAAAAAACGTGTTACAGCAGGAAACAAATGTTTCTATGCGCTCTCGAGTTTAATGGTATCTAAATTGCTATCGAAGAAATCGAAAGAACGGCTATACAAAGTTTTGGCAAGATCAGTCATAATGTATGCATGTGAAACGTGGCCAACAACCCAGGAATATGAGAAAAAGTTAGCTATATTGGAGAGAAAATTCCTGAGGAAGATATATGGATCAAAAAATAATAATGAAACTCAAACGTATGAAATTAGGTCAAACATGGAAATACAAGAAAAATTCGGACAACCAAATATCATAGCTGAAATTCGGTACAAGAGACTGTGCTGGTTGGTGAACTGGTTTGGTCACGTAATTAGAGCAGGGACAATAATAAATGATGTTCTGAACTGGACCCCAGGGGAAAAGAGGCCAATTGAAAGGCTAAAACAAAGATGGATCGATAAAAGCAAGAGAATTAAAACTGTAAGAAATTGACCACTTTAATGAAATTGCACAGGATAGAGAGAAATGGAGGAAAGTTTGTTTTGCAGCGATGGGCTATTGAGTCTTTAAAGCTATGATGATGATAAATTTGACTAAATACATTTTAGACTTTTTATCTGCAGTGCAGCTTTGTAAATCACTTGTATCTATACAATAAATATTGTGATTTTCCTGCAACCATGTTAATCGCCTATTATTTTTTAATATTTAAATATTTAATATTATTTATTTTGAATTATAACATGATAACATTAAATAAAAACTTTAAAAATTAAAACTATATTAATATAATAATTGTTTTTTAATAAATCCATAATTTTTAATAGCTACAACAATTTTTTAATTATTAATTAATAAACAAGATAACAATATAATTAAATCTTATTAATTATAACAGCCAATTTGAACTATAAAATTTGAAAAAAAAAAATTTAATTTTTATTATAATATATTCTACATTTTCTTTGGTGATCAAAATATATGATTAATGGTAATTATATATATATATATAGATTTACTATTATTTAAATAATTGTAAAACAAAAAATTACATCTTATTTACAATATGTATAAAACTATATTTAAAAATATTGTGTATTATTGCCAATTTGGATCGTAACTTTGCCATTCTTTAATGGGCGCTAAATACACTCTTCTATTATCATATGTAAAACTAATTATTCCTTTGTAAGCAGTTCTAGGCACACCACTTTTGAAATCGTCCATTAGACCAAATAATTTAGTAAATGATTTTAAATTATTCTTAGTATAGTAGGTTATTCTGACGGGATCACTATGACTAATTTTCTTGTCTTTTAAATCATTAAAACTAACATGAGGTGCTCTATATACCATTTCTACAAAATTGTTGTCATACTCATCTTTTAATAAATAAGTTAAATTTAATTTGGTAAAATCAACCGGAACTTCATTCAAGTATATATATTTTAGGTGTTTTTCATAAAAAAGGCCATTGCTAACACCTATTTTACCAAATGTTTTTGTTCTTGAAAGTTCTGGTCGAATGCATGATCTACCTTTTCTTTGGTCTGGATGCCTCATCCAATCATCCCAATAACTATGGGGCCATTTGTGCAATAATTCCATCCATAAATTACGTGTTAACATCCAACCAAGTCCAGGAAAAAAATCTGACCGATATAACAGTTTTGGATCATTTCTGTCAATTAATGCAAATTTCCCATTATCATTCCAAGCAGAAACACACCATAAAGTTTCATCTTTTTGAAGGATTGGTAATGTAGCTTTAAAATATTCATAAAAATCTGGAGCAACATCTAAGTCATCTTCAACAATTATCGCAGTTCCATAATTAAATGTGTTAAAAACTTGATTAAGTGCCCATTTATAGTGTCTAGATATTTTGAAATAGCCACTAAATTTTTTTTCTTTTGATGGTACTTTTATTTCTTTTTGATCAGGTTGATGTATATGAATTAAATCTCTGCCAAAACTTTGTATAATCTGTGATGTTCTTTCATGAATACAGTCTTGAGACACTATGATGGGAAATTCATCTTTTGATTTGCGATATTTTAGTAATTTGTTTATACATCTTGATATAGATGGGCGATTACAAGCAATTACTAAAATAGCAACACTTGACAAATTTGATGTATGTTTGTTAAATTGATAATTAACATCATTGCTTGAATAATTCAATTGTTTAATATTTTCACGTATTAAATTATGTGTTTCTACTTCAATTTTTAATCGCAATTCAAAATCGTCCAAATTGTCTTCGAGGTAGTTATTAGATTTAGTAATAAAATTATTATTCAGTAAAAAATGATTAATTCCAAGCCATACAAACACACTGAACAAAACTAATGCTACAAAACGATTTTTTTTCATAGTAGCATTTATTAACTAAATTGAGGGTTTTAATTTAATGGTCTGAAATAGCTTTGCTTGCATTATTACAATTAAAATCATGTTTCTATGGTAATCTATCATCTATTTAAATACACTTATAGTTCTTCTTTTTTTAAAATAGTCCATGAAACCTAAAAAAAATTATTTTGATTAAAGACAAGAGTTACGAGAGTTAGAAAAAATATAATAATATAATAATGTATATAATATATTATATTAGTATATACTCTATTATAGTAAATACAATACACATATTAGGTACTTATATTTTATAAACATTGAATTAAGTAATTTATAAATTTATAAATTGCTACTGTCAAATACATGTAAATTTTTTAATCAGGAAAATATACTTAATTTTTACTCATATGGTGATTTATCATATAAATAGTTTAAATATAAAAGAATAATATTATTTTTGATAATTTAATATATATATATTATATTATAATATTACACATTTATACTGGAATTTTGATTTGGTGATTAAGGTCTAATCATGTAATAACGTTTAGTTTTGGTCATTGTCACATAGGGTGTGCTTATCTCTCCCCTAGTTTCAAATAAAAACTTTCAGTATTGATAGTGATTGGGGTTAACAGAGGATTAATTCCCTAAATTATTAATTCGTCACTGTAGACTCATTTAAAAAAATATTATGAATATAAACTTGTACTGTATAGCGTTTGTTTGAATACCTAGGTAAATAAAAAAAAAATTTGTTATAATATATAATATACAATTGTAATTCTAGCACCCCCTAAATTCATGCCTCCAATGTGAGCCTATGGTTTCATTGAATATTTTCTTCTTAGAAAATAATTTAATAATGAGTGAGAAAACAATAATCATAATCCTAAGAAAAATATACTATAACAAATATTTCTTTACTTTTAACAATATTTATTTTAATATAATCAAAAATGTTTAGTTTAGTTACTGAATAATATTGTAAACATTTTTAATTAAGTATATTTAATGATACCTAACATAGTAATATAATTGGGTGTTTATTTTTACTATATGTGTACATACATAATTTAAATACTTGCACATTAAGTATTCAAGTTCACTGCAGTCCTTATTATAATCTGAATATTGTATTTTAAATAAAGAGGATAAGTTTGTTTTATACTGTATATTATATTCGAATTATTTTTTAAAAATTGAGATACTTAGTCTTAGTGCCACAACTAGAAGTCTAGGTGAACTACCAACAAAATATTGGATTTTTCCTAATTTCAAATTAGGACTCGATTGTCAAATAAAAAATTGAATTAATACATTTTTATTAATTACTTAATATTAAAAAATAAATGTTATTTAGAAATTGATAGATATTTATAACTTTTTAAGATGAAAATAGTAATTAAAAAAATCGACAGAAAGTAAGTGTAAAAATCAAAGAACTTTCCTTACTTTAACATGTTTTGTAATTAGATTTAGATTACATTTATATTTCAGATTCTGAGTGAAATGAGGAATGTATTGGTTTTTCAAAGATGTTTTTTTACATGTCTGAAAACATTTTTTTGGGTAGAAATAATTGGTCCAATTATCACAAGTAGAGTATACTTTCGGTTGCAAATTGTATTTACTTGGTATTTTATTTAGCGAATTTCTTAAAAAATTTTACTTGGGATAAGAAAAACTAACAAAGAAAGTTGGAAAACTGCGAAATTCATGGAAACTGTGATTTTATATATTTTAAGAAAACTAATGCAGTAATGAACTATAGGGACTTGAAAATTTATTAAAGTAGGTAGTCTACATACACGAAAAATTGTAGGAAATATTAAATATTTTTGGAAAAAAGTTCAAAGGTTAATACTTAGTCAGAAAATTAACCAATCTGTTCCAAAATTTTACCACACTTGAATATTACCTATGTTAATATTCAAAAAAAATTTAAGTCGCTACCATCAAAACTCAATTAAGATATCATGAAATAAACAAATTTAAAATAACAAAAACCGTAAGCAAGTAAAAACTTTTGAGATAAGTAAAGTACCAACTAGACGCAATTTGCTACCGAAAGCATACCCTATTCATGGTAATCACATCATTATTTCTACCCTAAATTGTGCATTCAAACATAAAAAACAAAAACAAAAAAAAACATCTTTGTAAAACCAATACATTAAATAAAAAATATAATAATAATAATAATAAAAATACTCCTTTTTGTTATTAATTAAATAAATTACAAATATATATTAATTAATTTATATTATTATAAAATATTATATTACAAATGGCTTATTATAAATTGGTCATTGTATATAACGCCTGGGCATTTTCTACATTGACTATTGAAATCGGGTAGTGTTCACATTTTCCATTCATTGTATTCATTGCCTAATTATACACATTGATCGTAACAAATATATATATATATAACAATATTTTTTACATAATTTTATATTATTTTCAGGGGGTCTATTTTTAAACTTCATTAAAAAATATTAATGAATTATTCGTTTAATGATTTTTGATCATCATTATTAATCACTATTTTTGAACCGTAATTTTTTAAACACGAATGAAAGATTAGTATACTAATTATTATTCTTAAAAAAGTCCGAAGTTAAATTGTAATCATTGAAACAATAATCTGAAAAAAAATACACAAATATTCGAATAATTATTAAAATAACTATGGCAAAAATTAATAAATTGTCATTTTTTCTCTTCCAATTTTGCATATTATTTAGATTAAATAATTTATGTTTTTAATTTTTATTTATTTATTAAATTTTACGTTTAAATTGATAAAATTAAAATACTAAGATGAACCGAACAAAAAAAAAAAAAACCTAAGAGGCAAAAGGAAATATATAATATATTAAATGTATATATATGTAAAGTACATATATATTATAATGTATAATATATAATGGGCCATCAAGCATCCACAACTAAACATAGACAAATTAACTACATAGTTAGAAAAAACAATCTTTTGAATTATTTATTTTTTTATTAACATATAAATTTTTCGATAAAATAGTGAATAATAGTAGACTAATATTCTTTTTACCTATTAGATTGATAAATGAGTAACCTAATTACTTTTTACCAAAATTGTTGATCAAATTATTCAATTAAAATTAAACTACTAATAGTTAGACCAAGTTCAAAACTATAATTTGGTTTAGTTGATCTAATATTCTAATACTTGAACAATAACTTTAATCTAAAATAAGATCACTATTCCATTTTGATCATGATCAAATATAGACTCAGATAATAAATGGATACTTATAGATAATTATGCATTATTATACATTCATATATAATATTAGTTTACTAGTAAGTAGTAAAAAACACAAATTAAGATATAGGTACTTAATTTGTGGTAGAAGAAAAGAAAGTTTAATTTATATACTAAAGACTCAATACTCACTGTTTGCACGCCAACCTTTGGTTATATTAGTTTTTATATCTAATTATTATCGTAAGTAAATGTATCAAATATTTTTTTATATAATATATAACAACTATTTATAAGTCTTTTGTAAATTGTTTCAAACTATCTGTAAATAAATAAATAATCTAATCATTGCTATAACCCAAGGATGAACATTTTTTTATTAAAAGACCAAAAATCATAACTTAACATCTATGTTTATACAATTTACAAGTAATAAATATTTATAACAATTTTATTTTTGAATTATAAAAATTTTGTACTTACTTACATCTGTTCAAATATGATTAATGATTACAATTATTTTGTCATAACATAATAAAAAAAATATATTGATATAATATTCTTGCAATGCAAAACCTATAAAACAAAATTATATTAATTATATTGAAATGCTAAACTAGTTTAGTATAAAAAATATATGTATGGTTATCATTAAAATACAATTTAAAATCTTAATGATTGATGGATGATAGTTTCCAGTCACATTATCCAAGATAATTTTATGGTTGAGGGAGTGGGTTCAAACATTTTTAAACGTTTTACAGATTAAGTGATTTAGTGACAGTAAGCCACTAATGTGATAGGTATTTTTTTGTATAATCATTTTAACCATTAGGAGGTTACAATCTTTGTGGATATTCCACTGATAGTTTCAATGACATATAATAATTATGAATTTTACTGAAAAGTAAAAACAATATAGATAAACAATAATGTTAATTTTATAAATTACTACACTTAAATTAATTAATAATTAAAAACAATAGGATCCTTAAAAGGTTAATTTTATTGGATGAAATAAAATATGAAATAGATGTTAAATGTAGATTCAATAACAATTAGTAGTAATTAAAACATTTGTAAAATATATATTGCTGTTTATATTTAAACATATTATATTATCAATAATATTACAGTTGGAAATAATTTTTTTTATATTCTTTATTATTAATGCAATAAAATTCAATAACATATATAATTGGGTTTGGGGGTTTAATCCTCCCCCTATTATCAATATTTATATAAAAAAATTGATTTTAACATCAAAAACTTTAAAAATAAATAAGTTAATAGTTTTTTTTAAATTAAAATTTGTAAAACACATTTTCTTTCAACTAGGTATTTACTATAATAAAATATTAACTTAAACACAGACACATGGTTTGTAAATCACATATTATATTATTAACAATTTGTTTAACAGTTAAATCATATTATCATTTAATAACTAATAATTAAATTAACATTTAATAGTATGTCATTACTATTTGTAATGATAAATTGTAATATGTTAATGTATTTACTCAATTTAGTATGAGAAACTGAGGCATTATATTGAAACAAATTTAAATTATTATATTATGTGAGTATTTATTTTGCTATACAAGCATCCTACAAGTGTGACATGTATATTTACAATAGATAAATAAAATCAGACATTCAGCCAACATATAGTAAAAATAATTTTTAACAATTATATAAGGAATTTGGTAGTAAAGGGTCAAGGAGGTACAAGCAACAAGCTTTTATAGGTTTGGGAAATATTATATTTATAATATATTTCTTATGTATCTTGAACTTGTCCCGATGTCCCATAAAATAAATACATTTTTATACAAATAATATTATATTATAGTCATAGAGCTCATTGACTTTTTGTCCATACTCTGACTGTAGTAACTTTACTACTTGTGTTGCACTATTAAGAGTTGACTTCTGACTTTTGATGTTCTGATATTGTTATTTTGTCACATTCAAAATTTTGTCAACTATTCATTTATATTATAAATTAAAATATAATGAAACAAAAAATAGACATGAGAAAAAAAATAATAACGTTGATAGTAAGAGTTAGAATTTGAAAGAAAATTTTGTATAAAAAAATACTATACCTATGCTTTATAAATAAAATATAAAAGACGATTTTTATAAAATTATTCTTATTTAATAACCCCCTCTCCCTAAAAAAAAAAATTATTTGTATGACACTATAATGAATAATAAGATCTTGATAATAATCAATTGTTTTTAAAATAACTAGTAAGTATGTAATGTTATACATTAATTCTATATAAATAACAAAATATTATAATAGGCTTAGATCACATTAAATTATATCATATTTATTTATTTTTAATTCTTCCTTACCGCCATTAACCATTTATATTAATTTCCATGATAACTCTCAGTGCTTCTGAAATCTGAATTATCTCTCCTCATAAGATATAAAGTATAAGATTATAAATAACATAATGTATAGTACCTATATAGACTGTTTTAATAACAACTGTTTACTTCTTTTTTTTTTTTTATTAAAAAAAAAAAACTATAATAATATATTATGATTTATGATTGATCAATATTGATATTGCATCATGCAATGAACTTTTAAGAATAGATGAACACAATAAGGTTAAAATCTAATAAATAACAAAGATCATGCAAATATTTTTTTTGAGACTATTGTTGGTAAATGATAATTGATTTCTCTTTAATTAAAATATTTAATATTATTAATTAATTTAACTACAGAAGAGTCAACTTTTAGTACTTTATAATAATAAAATGGTTAAAAAATTGAATAAATAATGGAAATCTACTAATTATGAATTGTAAATTACATAACATACCTATGTCCTAGGCTAGAAAGTTACACATGTTTGTTATTAATATGCCAAGACGATGAATCGTGAAGATGAGCTCGGTTTTCGTTTGCTGGAGACAAAACTGTAGTATTAAATCATGACGCAGAGTAGTATTGCGTTAATAAATAGTATTTATTGTAATACGTGTATTGTTAACTACCGAGGCAAAGTAAACAGTTTACGTGTTCTGTTGTTTGTGAACAATTGTATCATAAATGATTATAATATAATATTTGAATGCAAGTTAGGACAACATATAACTATCAAATAACATAAAAATAATTACATTAATCGTGTAAATGTGTAATATGTATGCCGTATGATGATAGTAAATAATGATCATAAATTACGATCCACAAACCACTATTAAATACTAAAACTATTTTTTTTTTATAATAAAAAATTATAGTATTTGCTACTAATTCACTTCAGAATTTAGATTTCACTACTTCAGAGTTATCAACATTCATACTATTTTGATTTTTGACTCGTCAATGATGATAACAAGTGATAAAATAGCGGTAAAATAATAAGAGGTAGTTTCTCGATCAGTAGTGAATATAAAATTTCATACTGGTCAGGCGGTTTGTGCACCTGTCATTGGTCTACGCCTTGCGAACGGGCGCACCAGGCGCCAACTTCGAATATTGTTCGTCGACACTTCGGCAGTCGGCATCGGCACTCTACGTATCTGCATCTCAGCGATTGCCAACCAGTTCGGTATTAGTGTATAACTAGTATTACAGACTAGAGTAATAAAGTATTAGGCGACAGGTATTCAGTTGTCACTTTCAGTTTTTCCGCGTTCAATTTACCTTTGAATTGTGTCTTACCTAATTGCATTACGTTCGTGCTATATTTAGGTTCCTTTTTCAAGCATGTTTCACCCAACGTTTATGTATAATATTTATTTGTGTATTTTGTGAATGTTATGCACTCTGAATCTGAATATAACAATCGTATTTATTATGGGTAAACAATTAATATTTTTTATTACGTGTTTGGACGTATTTTTGTTAGTTAATTCTATACATACAGATTTACAAAATGATTCTATTCGTTTAGAATGCAACGAAAGATGTGATTTACAGGTAAATATAAATTCGAACTTTTGTCTTTGCTTGTACTAAAATAATTGCAATAAATGTTTCTATATAAATATACATTTTTATTCGTTCAGGGATCAGTAGGCAATCTGTTTTACTGTAAATTTAGTTTATTAAGCTAATTATTTTAATTTATACTATATAGAAAATTTAAATAAAATAAAAATATTAAAAATGGTTTTAATAAGTTGTAAATATTTATATAAATTATATTTAGTCTGATTTATATATATTTATATATGTGTGTGTGTGTATTTATAAATATAAGTGTATAGGTAATATATAAGGTACCTATACCCTTTCAAATGTATTATCTTTATTAAAAATAAACGATATCCTTATAATTTTATTTTCATTATTTTAAATCTATAAATTAAATATTCAATTCTTTTAATATGTTTAACCATTGATTATTGAATGATGATAATAATACATTAATACGGAATATATATAATTTACCACTAGAATATTTTACAATTTCAATTGCCTGGGGGTTTTTATTACCACTTAACCTAACGCAAAAAAGAATATTGTAAGTAACTTATTATTTTTAATTTTTTCATAAATATTTTTTTAAGATTAAAATTAATTAATTCAAAGAAAAATAAATACACCTTTTGAATGAGTAATTAAAATTTAACTATATTTAAAATAATTAATACAAATAGCAAAATTAAAACATAATATCCTAATTAAGTTTATTATATCATGGTCTATATTCTATAGCATAAAGATATGACTATAATATAAGACTACTATAGATATCTGTGGTTTATACTTTATGCGTATATAGTATATACTACACAGGTTTAGGTCTTAAATATAAAAATTGATTTTAGTTTAGATTTAAATATTTATATTTTATATTAATTATATAAATATAATTATAGGTAAAATAAAATATTATTGGTTCAAATGTTTTCTGGTTTCCCCATTTGTTTATTGCAGCTTGCAGGCCTATTTATAAAATAAGAGCGTGACCCATATGCTTTGGTAAATGTTGAGAGAAATACCATTAAATACTATATACATAGTAATAAATTAATCGATCAATACTCAATATTATATTGTAATTATTAAATCATAAATAAATCTATTTAATGAACTATAATATGATACTTATAATGCGAAATAATTCCAAAAATATTACAAATTTCAATGTAATTTACTATAGTATATTTAAGTATAATTTACTATAATATATATATATATATATTTTTCAATACATTTAGTATTTAAATACCTACTTGTCATTATTATAAATTTATAAATATAATATATAATATAAATAATAATAAAATAAGAAGACAATTAATAAATTGTTTTTAAATTATTATTTAGAAATTATAATACACGTTATACGTTTTTTTCGTATTATATATGAATAAATACAAATTGTAATAATTTAATTACTATTATTATTACAATGTACAAAAAGTAATAACTAATATGTATTCCTTATTTATTTATAGTTTTATAAATTAATTTAATATTTATTATTTTTTTATATCTGGAAAAAATGTATTGAATTTCGTGTTATTTTATATTCATTAAATATAATTAGGTAAAATGTATAAATACATTATTTATTAAGGTCAGGTAATGATTTAAATATTGTTTCTTTTGTTTTATATTTATAAATATTAAGATAAGATGAGTACCTACTTTGCTAGATTAGTAGTTATTTGCTCATAACTAATGATTAATAATTAATTAAGCTTTAATGCTTGTAAAAGATGTTGTTTTATTTGTATTTTAAATAAATAATTGATTACTAAAGTGAAACAAATATAAGTAAACCATATAAATACAAAATATTTTATTTCAATTTATATGCAGTGGAAATAGACTATAATTTTTAATTATGGTTTTAATAATTATTTAAATTTTAATTAGGTATGCAGTGTTCAAAATAATATGTACCTTAGTTTATTATTATGCACTATGTATTTCATTACACGTGTATGTATTATGTGTATATTACGATTTACGAAACAATTATGTAGGTACTATTATTATTTGTTTAAATTTAATTAGGTTTATATAATAAATGGCATATTTCATATTTCTTGCCTTAACAATAGGTGTTTTTATAAAATATTTGATAATATGATGATAATATGGAACATACGATGGCTCTTGTAATTAAAATTAATGGATTGAACTTTACTAAAAGGGTTATCAATGAAAATGAACTCCTTTTCAATGCTATTAAAGATAATTATACATTTATGCGTTAACATATGTGTTAACATTATTATTTTTTTAAAAAAAGAAGTAATTAATCTCACTCAAATATGATCAAAAATAGAATAATACCTACCATATTTTCCTTCTAAAATTTATAAATTTCTTTCTTAACAAATGCACAAAATAATTCAATATACTCACGTATTTAATAGTCGTTTAAAAGCTTATTCGTTTCTCTCTAAATTAATAAAAAAAAACTTTCACTTCATCAAACTACCAGGAAATTATAAAAATTACATCTCTAAAAAACCACGCACACAAATTTTCTATTGAAGTCGGAAGTCCTATCAATTCATTGCTATTACAAAATGTTTCCATACATATGTAAATAAATAAAAAGCTCCCGTTGTAAAACTAATATTATTGATTATACTTATAAACATTATCTTTATAATCAGTGCTAATTAATAAATTCACTTCGTTCAGAATATAAAAAGAAACCATAGGCCTAAAGGGAGATTATTCCATTGTCCCTTAAAAATAGTTGCTGTTTTTATTGTGGGAACTGTATTTAAGCATTTATGTAGGCATGTAATCTATATTGTATATTGTAATATATCGTTAAAATTAATTTAAATGTTACACTATGAAAGTCTGTTATACTTTTAATACACAATAGTGAATAGTGCTATTTCTTTTAATGAATAAAATCAACTATGTATTATTGTTGTTTATAAAAACTATACATGAAATGAAACAATTAAAAAGCGTTGGCAGCTTTGAAATAGCGATAAGGCGATAAGAGTTTATTTTTAAATTGAATAAGAGTAAAAATTAAAATTTGGGAAAAATTGAAAATATTTAAAGTTATTCTTCAAGTATTGTCAAAATCGATACTATTAAAATTTTGTGTATAATATATATTTTAGTTTAAACTTAATATAAAATAAAATTTCTAAAATTATTATAAAAATACTGGTACCTTTATATTAATAAATAAATAAATACGCTATGGTCATTACCTACCTATATGATTTTTAAATTTATTATCCTTTTAACTTAAATCTATAACTATATAACTATCATAATACAAAATTATTAACATAATTGTTAATAAATAATAATGTATAATATTTAAATTTAAGATAGAATTAATATTAAATATTGATTACAAATATTGTTTAGTACTTTGATCTTTTTATGTTTGTAAATAGTACTAATATATTGTAATCTTTATTATAATTATTATTTAAGATTGGGAAAACTAAATTATTTAACAAACTAACAAATGGAAACTAAGGTAGTATAAATTATAATAATAGCTTTTAGGTAACAACTAACTAACTATCAACTTGAATAGTGTTCATCCAGATGGTTATAAATAATTATTATTACTAGTTATCGTTTACGCAGGGACAGGATGTCCGCTTATTTTACTCACAGGTAGATAATGACCACCTTTATTCAACCACCTGTTCAAAAATGTGATTTGGTGTTTCCTTTGGGAATTTGTTTTGTAGATATTGTCGTACATAATATTATTATGTCTTTCGGGTTTTATATTTTTTTAACTAAATACTCACATTATTACTTTTTAGAATTTTAGTTTTTTTTTTTTATATACATTTTTACTGTTAAATACGCCAATTTTAATTTATTTTTACTTTATACGTATTGACATTTTTTTTGTATATTAAATATTAGTATAACTAATGTTGAAGTATTACAGAAACAAAAATATTACATTATATTATATTAAATTATTACATTTATAATAATAATTTTTATATAAATGGTATTAATAATTTACTACTTTATTTATTTCTATAATATTATAACTATAATTTTAAATTATAAAACATTGTTTTATTACGATTTAGATATTCTGTTATAGTAATCCAATTTTCATATTCAATAAGTAGATTATCATAAAATTAGTCAATGCATTAATACTAGTATTAGTGATCAGTGATCATTAATGTATGCAATGAAAAATGAATTATAAATACATTTTAATTTAATGGCAATTTAATATATTATATGCCGATTAACATTTTATATTATTATTTAATTTCAGAATGAAACCAATAATCGCGGAGAATTTGTATGTAACGTTGAGTGTATAGTAAATCAGGTAATAATTTATATTATATTCAATCTTTTAAAATTTACTCAATGCTTGAATTGAGGGGGGACGGAGTACCTCTCTTTTTTAGAATTTGTTTACGTACCCCTTTAATGTTTCGAAGCGACCATGGGTTAGATTCATTGCAAGGGACGCTACTTTTTTAAGCCTCATAGTCTCATTTCTTTTATTTTTTTCAATTCAGGCACTGAATTTACTAATATGTTGGTAATTTAGTTTTTGTTTATTTTATTTTTTATAATGTACATTGTAATGTATTCAAAAAAAGAATCAATTAGAAAATATTCGGTCTATGTAAGTACCTATTTTGAGATCCGTCAAATTAATGTGAACATTTGATTGATGTAGTTAGGTGTAAAATAATTTTTGTAATCATTATTATGTCGAAACCCTAAAAATTAAAATATTTGTTAGTGGTATTTAAAATAAATTAGTAGTTAGTATTCATTCAATGCTGTTTATTTCTATTTCCGTTTTTGCCGGGCTTCATTCTTAGGCTTTTTTGTTCTAAAAATAATATTCCAAATATTGTTCTAATAAGTAATAACTAATATTTTATTAATTTTTAATTTTTAATTACTTAATCATGTAATATAATATAGTTAAATCTTAAATACTAAAGTACTCATTTTTATTTATTAATATATAAAAATGTATAGGAATATTGTTAAAAATACAAACGTAGCGTCAGGTGATTTTATGATATATATGAAGGGCGTCTCTACGGAAGTTCACTTGACCGCTCACAAACAACTAAACAATAGGACGAACTATAGACTGTAACACTGTGTAGTAATGCGTAAACCCTTTTTTAGGAATCATTATATATTTTATATTTATAAAATATATTTTTATATTTTACTGAGATTTGTAAAGCTTGTTTAATAATAATAATTTTAGTAAATTTATGATCAATTTTAAAATTTTAATTACTATTGATTAACTAAGTTATGTACTAGAATGTGTAATGGGGATAATTATAGGATCTATACAATATATTTTAAATAATAAATATAATTTATAAGATGTTATACAGTTTTGAGGAATGAGGATAATTTTACCACAAGAAATATAACTATATTAATTCATCTATTTATCTTCATCCGGTTTCCCTTGCTTATAATAATATTTTATTATATGTACTTGAAAATAAACTATATAATATATTATACATATATATTATTTGGCCTTAATATTGAAATATTTGTTAATAATTATAAACAATTGTTTAAAAGAATTTCACCGATTTCGATTAATCATTATATTTATTTATTATTATTTAGAATAAAGTAATAAATATTTATTTGTAATTCTTTCGGTCGTTTTATATAATATCTAAGTTAGCATAGCATTAGAAAATAACTCGTTAAGTTATTATTATGCGTAATTATTTAGCAATGCAGAATAATTGAATCAAGTGGCTAGAGCAGTTGTATCATCTCGTTGTGAACAAATATTTATTAAATGTTTCCTGTTTTGTTGCAGACAATAGACATTAATTGTAATTTATTTAAAACCTTAAACCTTTATATATATTTACATACGTGAAGAAATGATAAATTAAAACTTGGTACACATGAATTATATGACATAATTACTATTCAAAACACAATTAATTTGAAAGAATTCAGAAAATATATTTAAATATTATTTTCAGTTTTAGATTTTTAGCTAAATAAACAAAAATGTATGTATCTATTACGTTTTTATACCGATATGATCAGTGTACAATGTACATAATAATATATTACAATCAGTCACTAATCTTGTGTTATCTTTTTTTCAAATTAGGAACAAATGTAAAAATACAAACAGGTTTTTAAAAAATCTTTTTTAATTATTATTTATTATAATTTTAAAAATATATTGTTCTTAATTATATTGTAAAGTAAACGTTTACTAAAAAATTACATTATTCCTATTAAACATAAAAACCATAAATAATAATAATTTAGAATTGTTGTGTGACATAATATGGTACCTATCAAAAACGTATTTACAGGTCAAACGGATTTAAACACACCCCCCATGACAAAAAAACAGAATAAAATTGCTATTAATAATATTATTTTGCCACCTGTTTTTATATTTTGTTTTATAATGTATACGGATACAGAACATGTTCAATTTGCAATAAATTCTAAAAATAACTAACAATGAAAAATGTTGTTTCATTTTTTGTACTTTTTTTTATATTATTTAACGGGGGAGGAGTTCCAGTTTTCAGTCTTATGAAAGCATCCAAAAGTATCTACCCCCCTTGTTTATAAATTGCTAAATACGCTTCTGGTTCCTATATAAGTAATAGGTAGTATAAGAAACATTTTATTTTAAATCAATGCGACTAAATAAGCCTAAGTTGTTTAAAACCTGATATTATTATTTAGATATTATTTAGTTTTATGAATAAAAGCTCTTTCAGATGAGACACTTTGAGCTAGGCTTCTAGTATCTGGGCTATTGATGTACTTCAATTGGAATATGTATTTTGTTTGAACGTATCAATTAAATTTAAATTATAATTCGTACATTATCAGTGGCCGGACACAAAATGTCTTGCGTAAAAGAACCTTAAGAGCTCTCTTTATTTTTATTAATTTCATCTATTTTCAAAAAGAGTATTTTTAAGTTATACTACTATACTTCTTAAGACTGGGAAAAAAATGGCTTTTAACATTTTGGGTTTCGGATTAAAAATCGTTTTTGATTAAATATGAGTTTCGATTTCCGGACTTGTAAACGTTTTTTAATTTTGTTAAGTTTGGATTTTTCGGTTTAAAACGGTTTTAATATTTTTGTCTTTCGAATATTAGTTTTTGGTGCTGAAAACTGTACTATTTTTCTAATTTATTCAGTTTTGTTTTTATAATTCTACAATTAATTTAGTATAAATAGTATATTATAATACAATATACAATATTTTTTTAAAATTATTAGACATTTTAGACGTTTTAGACATGTGGGGTATATTTTTAGTTGTTATTGTTACTTACCAGTTAATAGTTATTCATATTTAAAAATTACAGTATATCCTTTTGTGATCAACAAATTTAAATATAAAAATATAAAATACTTATTTAATTATAATTTAAAAGTGCCTTCATACCTATTAACTAATTGATTACTGAAAATTTGTAATACAATGTAAGCTCAGTTTATTTTAAAGTAATTTTGCTTTATAGGTTTTTCGGATTTAAAATCAATCTTTAATTTAAAATTATTATGGGTTTCAGTTTTCGGGTAATAAAACAGTTTCAAAATTTTCAATTCTACTCCCAGTTTTAATGTCCCTTCCCACTACGACACACTGAGACTGTACGGAATAGAAACGGGAAAATGCTTTACTAAAATAATGATACAGACAATTTTCTACTACCTAATTCACATCTTATAATTTTTAGTAATTATTTGTAGTGCTGTAACTAATTTTATAAACTTAATACTTGCATATCACCATTTGCAATGTTACACACAATTATTTTAATTACTAATTTTCGATTTTTGAGTTTAGTATTAGGTAAAGTTATAAATAATCCACTTTATATTTTTTAGTTTTTACAAAATTATGACTTGATGTAGATAGTACAAGGTGGTAATGCTTTACGTCTGTAGTTCTGTATAAAATTCAAATTTTACATTGAAATTATTTTGTAGATCTTTAAATTTTTAATTATAAAACATTATTATAAATAAAATAAAATAGTGTAAACTGTTATTTCGGTGAATTATTAAAATATATTAATAAAGTCAATGGAATAAAAATTAATTTATATTTGGTTATCTAATATTTATTCATATTCACCAAATTTAACAAGTATTAAGTAACCATAGAGTAATATATTTGTCTAACATTTATTTAGTTTATAGTCACACAAATGTTTGTTTGATGTATGTAATAATAAAAAGTGTCTGATCTCTATATTTAATAATAATTATTGCTGCTAAACAAAGTCAAATTGATATGAAAGGGCTCTCCTCGACCCGCATTTGTGGATTGACTAATAAGTAACCCTGACTATTATTTTATCGAATTAATGTGTTGTAGGGTCCTGATGATAAACCGTGTGAATCATTGGCTATTGCAAACCGGTCAAAATAATTTAACGTCAAATCATTTAATAGTATAATATTAGACAAAAAATTATATTATTAATAATTTCAAAAAAACATTTAATAATCATGTAATTATAACGTCTATGTTTGAATAATAGCTTTGTTTGTGTGCATTATTTGAACACGCTGTATAGTATATGTATGCCTATAGGCTATAGCAAAAAGTATAGTATTGTGTAAAACATCATTAATCCAAGTTGGGTATCGCGTTAAAAACTTGTATTAAAAATTATTATTAATATTTTAGATAATATAAAATTAATTTAGGAAACCATTGATCATGATTAGAAGTGGTCGATGGTTGAGTGGCTCAAAATAATTACAGGGATAGTTAAATAATATTATTAACTGATATTTTTTCTTGTGAACTATAAAAAATAAAGAATCTGTCCACTGTATCCCCTCACTTCAGTGCCGCATTTAACGTGTGGCATTGAGGGATAATTTCCCCGGATCGGCAAATTCTTAAAAATCAACATCAAGTTGGAAAAATTCCAAAAATTGAAAAATACATAATTATTTATTACCTTTAATCTAGGAATAAATAAAGTGACAAGTCATGATCCGTGACAACAATTTGTGTAAGCCCTTTTTAATTATCTAATGATGATCAGAGGACGACAAAATGTATTTTGCCTTTAAGCGACAATATAACTAAATGCGTTATTAACTTCAACTTCCAAAATAATAAATGTACTCATACTATATTACAAAAATCTAATATATAAAAATAACTCTAAAAAAATTAGAGAGAATAATGAATTTAATACTAGAGCAGTATTTAACTACTAATAATTCTTAGAGCGCTCGTGACATATTTTACATGGGGCGTCTGGAGTCTTATTTTTAGTACATTTTTATATATTTTTACATTTATATTGTTATATTTACTTGAGTCAATATAGTTCATAAAATTCACTTATAATTTATATTTAAAACATAAGGACTAAACTAGCAAGAAGTTAAAAATTAATCTTATAATAAAATTGTCTTTTAAATAAAAAAAAATGGGAAGGTCGATTTTGGACGTTTCTTCTTCGTTCCTTCGATCCTCGGAGAAATTAGTAAACTAATACTACTATACTTAAGATTTGAATGCAATGATAATGCATTAGAAAATACGATTCTGAGCAAAATTCAATATATTACAATATACTATATTATTATTTATCATTTATAATCCATTCCAAAATGTTACTACGTCAAATTACCAATGTAAATTTTCAAAAGAAATTTCAAGTCTCTATGATCAAAATTCAAGGAATTATGAAATAAAAAAATAATAATAACAAAAACACTAAATTTTGCCGATTTTCAGCCATTTTTTAGTAGTTTTTCTTCTCCTTAAGAAAAACTTTTGAGAAATTAGAAAAATGAGCTAAATAAAGTACCAAGGTGACACGATTTTCTACCAAAAGCATACCCTATTTGTGGTAATTGGACCATTATTTCTACCCGAAAAAATGTTAAAAATGTGATGACATCAGAAAAACACATTTGAAAATGTACACTTTTATACATAACTATAATAGTGCAAAAGTACTAGTAATTCTGGATAAATCGGCGGTGCAGTGCATCAGGGACCACTGTCTTTTTGAAATAACAAAATGTCCCCCAATATAATGTATATATATCGTTTATATCCTATATGTATGTGTATGTATATCATAATTATTTTTGCACTGGGCACCCGAATGATCAAGATTAGCACTGCCTAATAGTCGAAATATATTTTTACAATTTTAGATTCTGAGCGAAGTGAGGAATATATTGGTAATGATGGTTTTTTTTATATGTCTGAAAGCACGATTTCAAGTAAAAATAATGGTCCGATTACCACGAATATGGTATACTTTCGGTATCAAATTGTATCTATAATATATAGTTGGTACTTTATTTAGCTCTTTTTTCGAATTTCTCAAAAGTTTTTCCTAGGGAAAAGAAAAACTACCAGAAAATAGCCGAAAATCGGCAAAATTGCGGTTTCCTATTAATATTTTTTCATTTTGTGATAACTAATTGAATTTTGATCGTAGGGAATTGAACTTTTTTTTGAGTACTCACATAGATGTTCTACATTAGAGAAAATAATTTTGGAAACGATTGGTTGATTTTCTAATTAAGTATAGAGCTTTGAAATTTTTTCCAAAAATTTTTAATATTATCTGTAATTTTTGGTTTTCGGTTTGAAAATTATATAGAAACCTACTCATATACTACTTAATCTATTTCCAAAATATTTTTAAAATGGCAACCGATAATTTTTTTTAGGTTTCTAAAGTTAGTAGTTAGTTAAATCTTTAGTAGAATTGAATATTATGATACTTTATGGGTTATTAAAAGTCTGAAAACATTTTTTCCTGCATTAATAATGGTCGGATTACCACGAAAATGGTATACTTTCGGTATCAAATTACATCTATAAGATAGTATAGTATATGAGTTTGGATCGCAGGGACTTGACATTTTTTTTTAATACTATCATAGGTAATTTACAACACGTGGTAAGATTTTGGAATGGATTATCAGTATATAATATTGTAATATATTATTAAGTTTCACTCAGAATCATATTTTCTAATGCAATATCATTGCTCCGAGGACTAAAGTGACAAAAAAGGAACGTCCAGAATCGTCCTTGATGTTTTTTTTACGTTTGTAAAAATATTAATGTACTTTTGTGTTAGTTTACTTAATAGAAATAGAAATTTACATTTTTTATAACTTTAAATTATGTTCAAATTTTATTTTTAGTGTATCAAAGGATGTGCTTTATGGAATGAAGCACTGTCTAGTAATTGTTCAAAAGTTTGTGTAAGTTTGAAAACTTAATTTACCTACTAATAAATAAATATACATTTTATATTTTAAATTAATAATAATAAACTGATACTTTGTTAATTTTTAAACTTTAAAATATTTTGTAGGATAAATTACATGCAAATAACATTTCTCAAAGTAAATTGTATTGTATAGCTGGATGTAATGATGCTATTACATTATATTTCCAAAAGATACAAAGTATGTATACAATTTGTTTTTTAATAACTTATGTGTAACGTTTAATCAATAAATTATAGTACTTAATTATAATATATCTTTAGCTGAAATTGGTCCTTTACCACCTCCATCATTAGTACCTGATTCTCTATCTGATAAATCTCTAAAGCTGCAATGGAAAAGTATAAGAAGAAAAAATTTAAAATATAAAGTTCAATGGAAGTTAGAAAATGATCCAGGTACTTGGGAATATTGTCAAAAAGAAACATGGTTTAATGATTCAACAATACAATTGAATAATCTAAGACCATACACAAATTATCAAGTACCTACCCTAATAAAATATTATTATGTTTACACAACATAATGGCTGGTATAATAAAACAAATTATCACACTATATATTCAAAATGTATGTTTTTGTTTTCAATAATTGTGTGATTAAATAATTATTTGGATTACTTTTTAATAAGTCATCCTTCATTATTATTAATTAAATATAAATATAAACAGTTTTATATTGTTTTAATATGTGAATGTAACATTTTGATTGAGTTTTATTAGTAATATTACATAACTATAATTTATATTTTAATTTTAATGATTATTATTATATTATTCCTTTGAACCTATTTATACTAATTATGATTAGTTTAATAGTCTATATGAATGCTTATTTTTAACTCTGGTATATATATGAGCCATTTTGTATTATACATATTATATAAATACAGTTGATTCACACATATATATATATATATATATATATATACTTATATATTATATTTTTTATTAGTTTCGTGTAATATTATTATTACCATGGTCTGGAGTTATGCAGTTGATTAGTTCTGAATCAAGTGTAGTGATCAGTACTTATCCCAGTAAAGTGCCACCTTCGATGACACCAGAAATTGTGAGAACAATTCCTGCAGATTCTAGTATATCAGTTACATGGATTTCTATTCCTTTTCCTTTAGCCCCAATCCTGTCCTATCACTTGACCATTCAAGAACTTACAAAAGGGTACACCGTCTTCAAGGTCAGAATATAATTTAAACATAAAACTTTATTTTGCTTATTTGTACACTACTTTACCAAATATGCATGGTATTCATATCACAAATTGATTTTATTTTTGTAAATTCTAGTAAAAATATAGGAATCTTAATCATTTCTGTAATATGTTCTATTTGTATATTATTTAATTGGTATTATTTATAAAAATATAAGTATCAAATTTTAAAGCATATGTTTTTGTTGTTATTTAGAATAATTATAGTATCCTTTGTTTTAATGACCATTAAAACTAAATATTATCATATAGTTTACTTTATAACTACATATTGATTCATAAAGCAAAAATGATATATTATTAATCTTATGATTTTACTTAATGGTTTTCTTAAATTGTTTTATATTTTCCTCTGACTAACATTTCTATAATATTTAACACTTCTCTTCTTAGATTAAATACTATTATTTGTTTGTTTGTCTATTATATTGTCATTATGTTTAATGTATGCTATTTAGGAAATATTGACTGGTAAAGAACATGTAAAAGAACATTTTTATATGTTCCGTAATTTGGAATCTTCAAAAAACTATTCAATTTCGCTTGCTGCTAGAAATGAGTATGGTTTAGGGCCAATAACTAGTAAATTTGTTAAAACACTTCCTACATCAATAAGTAAATATAATAAATATTTTGTTTTTAAAAATTGTTATAAGATAAGTTAGGTTTTTGATCACAAAATTTAATTTATTTCAGAAGAACACATTCCTGAACCTGTAAATTTATTTCTTATATCTACTCAAAACATATTTGTTAAAACCAAAGAATTTATAGATAATCCTATTAGCCTTTATTTCACAAATCAAACAATTAATGGTATTATTATTTATAATTGTATTATTTTTATATCATAATAATCAATTTATTTTTTTTAGGTGTATCAATGAATATATATCAAAATATTACATATATTATTGATTCTTCAGGTTCTTTGCTATCCTTATCTAATAACAAGTTGAATATTTTATTAATAACTGAAAAAGAAGTATTTTTGGATACCACTATTGATTGGCTTAATAATCACCTTTATATTCTAATGTCATCAATAAAAACTAGAAATATTACAGTTTATAGTATAAAGAAATTTGATATTGAACAGAAACAAATAGTAGAAATAATTTCTGAAATTGAATATCAACCTTTACAAATAGAGGTGGATCCTTTTAATGGGTAATTTATTAACTATTATTAAATGTATCAAATTTTTAATATATTGAATAATGTATTTAATTTCATTGAATACAGCTATTTGTTTTGGACTTCAAAATCTGGTCTATATCGTTTAGACTTGGGAAAAAAAGTTAAAAATTTAAAAATGGAAATGCCAAGCATGATGATATTACAAAACAAATATATTGGTCCATTTGTTATTGATTTTTTAAACTATTGCTTGTTAGTATTATTCCAAAAGGATAATACTATTAAATCTGTTTCTTTAGATGGGTAAGTTTTTACAGAATGTAAGAGTATTTATTAATAGAAATTAAAATAGTTTTAGACTAAATAAATTATAATTATTCAAATTAATTTTTTGAATCTATATTTTATACACAAACATTATATCTGTAAATATAATAACAATAATAACAATTAATTAAATAAGTACAAATTTACTTAATTAAAAACAAAATTAATTTATATCTGAATATTAAGTCAGTTAAATATTATATTATATCATTATTTTTTCAGCCGAGAAGTAATTGATATTAGAAATAATACAGAAACAGCTTTATTTGAAAATGCTATAACTTTAGCATATGTTAATCGTTCATTTTATTGGTCAAATGGTTCAGTATTGATGGGAGAAGAATATTCTATCAAGGAAAAAAAATATTATCAACATATATATCCACTTATGAATTTTCAATACAACTTAATATTATCTAATTTTACTGATCAACAACCAATACCATTTCCAAATAACCCACCACAGTTTCTACAGGCAATCACTACATCTAACAAATTGAAAGCTACATGGCAGGTTCCACGTTTATTAAATGGTCAAGGTAAATCATAAAATAGTATTGAGTACTGGTTTGGAAATAAAAATGTTAAGTGGAACAGGGGTGGTATTTGATATATTATAATTTTAATCTGTATATTTAAAATGTAATATAATTAAATTGTTCAGCAGTTACTAATTTTTTATTCAATCAAATTAATTATTTAAATAATCATATTTTTGGTTTTAAACTGAAATGATAAAACTAATACAAAACTTTAATTATGATTTCTACAATAAACTTATATTTGGGTTAAACTATTTATTATTATTTTTTTTTTTTATCTAAACTTATACTCATTTTGATTTTAAAATGTTTATACTTCTAAAATTTACCTACACTTGTTTTGATCTTTACTCTAATATTTAAATAGAAGGAAGTATTTACAAAATAGTTAGACATAATCTTATGATGTAACCTATATACTTGACTGCACTGCAGTTAATTATTATATACACTTTTCATTACAACATTGTTTTCTTTTTATATAATTATATTTTTTATATTCTAAAATAACTAACTAGGTACTTATAATAATTTGTAAACAACTTTAGGGTCAAATTCATGGCAAGCATGGTCATATAGATTCTCAATATCATTTGAAAATGAAACAATTTGGAAAATTGTTGATATTAATAAAACAGAAATCATAATTGATTCGTTAACACCCAGTACAAATTATATAATACGAGTTGCAGCATATTCTTCTTCGGGCCAAGGACCTTGGTCTTCAGAATTTGTTGCTAAGACATTAAACCATAATATATCTATACTTTGGGGAAATACTCAACAAATTTTAATATCTGATATCATGGGTGATTATATAAAATCAATTTCACTTCATAAAGATCAAGTAAATATAACTATCTTTATATTCTATATACAGATGATTTTTTAATATAAAATAATATGAACTTTTTAAATTTTTCTTAAGAAATTTTTAAATATTTAACAATTTAAAATTACTTTTTTTAAATATTTGCTTATTTTATATAGTAACATTTTTTAATATATTTGGAATGGGATATTCATTCAAAATATTGTGTGAGGAAATACATTATTAAATTTATGTATTATGCTTAAACACTAAATATATACCCCCATTTGGCTATTTCCCTGTTTAGTTAAATGTATATAAGTAAGTGAGAATACCAAATTCTCACTCACTAAAAAACATTATATCCACCATAAATGAAATTAATTATCTCTCTCATATATACACAACATTACAATAGGTTTTCCTACCCTATTATTTAATTTTGACAGAAATTAGTACTACTTATATTTTTTAAAATAATATTAAAGTATTAATTTTTAAAGTTTATTTAAAATTTTTTTCTTATTTGAGATAAAATGTATTTACATATTTAAGTTTTTGATAATATTATATTAATTCTTTTTAAAATATTTTTCTAATGTTTAAATTAATTTATTTTTCTAAGAAGTCTATTCAAAATTCTTCATTAAATGATATTGCTTGGTATGAAGATTGTATATATTATGTTGTTAATTCAAGTACAATTAATTGGCTAAATTTAACAAGTCGTCAAGGAGGTACATTTGATAATATTAATAGTGTTCAAAGTATAGCAATTGATTGGCTGGGTCGAAAAATATATTGGTCAGATCCATCAAAACAATCTGTAACTATTAAATAATTATGTTTTATTAATATTTAATTCATAATACTAATTTACATTAAACATTATGTTTAGATATTGAGAGAAAATTTATTTGGTGGTCAAAGGGAATTACTTTTAGCATCTAATATTATTGCAAAAGAATTGAAAGTTGAATCTGTTGGTGGTTACTTATATTGGTCAACTGGGTTTTCTGTTAAATCCTCAAAACTAAATGGAAAAGATCAACAATTTTATTATAATGCTGATTACTTTTCTGGGAAAAAGGGTATATCATATTTGTTATTATTAAACATGTATAATGATATAAATAAAATTATACAAGTATAACTTATATAAGTAAAATATATAATACTATATATTTTACTTTTCTTGGAAACGATTAATACTAGATGCATTAACATTTTAATTTTAGTTATGAGTTTAGCTGTGGATTCTATTAGCCATTGGGTGTATTGGATACTTAGGGAAAATGATAAATCAAAATTATTTCGTGCACCAACTGCCGAAAAACTCAAAGATTTTGCATCAAGTTTCATTCAAGAATTTGATCATTTATGTACACAAGGTATAAACTAACATTATGTTGTGCTTTAGAAGTAGATGTGAAATTAATTTGTTTTATATCCAGGACCTTTATTCTATGTAGACCATCATTTATTATGGCTTCAAAATGGTAATGACATAATGATAAGTGATACAGATGGACAATATCCAGCAATCATAAGAGCTATGGATTTGAATGGTATTCAGACATTTAGTGTGCTTGATCCATATGCTCATCCAAAGCCAAAAGGTAATAAAAACTACAATACTATAATGACAGTAGTAGTTGATAGTACCAGTAAGTGCAAAACACTAAATTACAACATTAAGCCATCTAAGCATGTGTATAGTTCATGTTAATTTTTGTACCAATAGTAATGTAAGGCATTGCGACTAGTTTTCTAATAGGCATACAAGAAAATATACATGTTTTGGTTACTAACCTAACTGTTGTAGTGTGTTGTCAATTGTTGTCACTAGATATTAATAAATTCTTTAAACATATTATTATTACAAGCTGTATTTATTTTTTTACAATTTGTGTATAATATATATATATATATATATATTATTTGTATAATATATGTTGCTATATGTTGGTAATAATTAACTTTTGACTCAAAGTGATAAATCAGAAAAATAATTATCCAGCTTTTATACAATAATGTGTACCATGTTACTTTTATGCAACATAACATTGTATGCAATGTAACATTAAATATTCACATAAAAATATAATTTGTATTTTTTTTAGGTTTAGAAACAAATGTCATTCCGGATGAAGTGGATATTAAAATGATAAAAGTAAATTTTAAGAATGATGAAGGTCTGTATGAAATTATTTGGGAACCTGTGAAAAATGTTAACCATGGATTGATTTCATATACTATAAAAGTTTTAAAAAAGGAAGATAGCATAGTATATTCTTTAGTGAGTACACATTTTAATTAATTTTTATTAACTATATTAATTAATACTTAAATAGTTTAACATAATTTATATATGTATTATTTTATGTACTAACGAATTATATTTATACTTATTATTTATATTATTATAGTTTGATACATTAAATACTCAAGTATCAGTTGATAGTACCCCATTGGAAATCAGTATTATAGCTTCTACGGTTTGGGGTTCATCACAAGTAGTTACAATATTTTCACCAATTCCATCAGCACCAACAAATATTCGAATTTTTGCAAACTTCAGTGATCAAACTAAAGATATAATATTACAACATTCTTCAGTTGATAATATTACAAACTATGAAGTTATGTGCTATTACCAAGTGAAAGATTCTTGGGTAGTGTTTTTAAATCAAACTATCGTGTCAAATAATACTCAAACGATCTGGTCAGATCTTGCTGTTAATGTGACCTTTTTGTTTAAAGTAATATTTTATTATTTTATTTATTATATTGTGATGAATGATTTTATTTAAACACTATTATTTAAAATAGGTAAGATCTTGTACTATTGCTGGTTGTGGTAAATGGAGTCCAGACATAATACTCAATCAAACTTCTAAAATTTTTGCATTTAAAATAGCTATAGTGTGTGATTCTAAAATCATAATTTTTAATGCAAATAGACAACGCAGTGATCAAATAATGTTACAAGCAAATAGTTCAGTGACTAGTTTTATTTTAAATGATATAGAAGATGTTGCATTTTGGACTGACAGTAAAATTATTTATAGTTCACCAATTAATAAATCTATTAATACAATAGTAACTATTTTTTAGTATATATAATATACTATTAGTTGTTATATAAATTCAATAATTATTGTTTTTTTATTAGATTTATTCAGTTTCAAAAGATAATGTACACATTGAAAATCTTTTATTTGATTGGATATCAAAATCACTTTTTTGGTTTGAAGTTGCTGAATATGAGTCAACAATTATAGCATTTAATTTAAAAGAAAATACAATAAAAACAATTATGACTAGGTTGAATAAAATATTTCCATCTTCAGCTGTGCTTTCTGAAGAGTAAATAAAATTAATTATATATTTTTGATATTATAAAAATAATTGTATACTTTTTATAGTTTATTTATTTGGATTGAGAAAATACCAAATTCCAACAAAAAACATATACAGAAAAGTAATATGAATGGTACAAATGTTGAACAATTTATATATTCTAGCAATACTGATTGTAATTGCTCTAATCTGTACCCATTTGATAATGTATTGACGTCATATGTGTCAAATAGTGGTAAAATGAAAATTCTATGGATTGAAAGCGAACATCGAAATATTATTGTTTCTGATGTCAACGGATGTAAATGTTCAATTATATTTTCCACAAATTCTACTCTAAATTTAACATCACTTGCAATTGATAAACATAATATTTACTGGACAACAAACAAGTCTATGTGTTCAATACAAATTATAGAATTAAATGATATAGTACACATTAAAAATGGTACTTCATTATATTGTTTTAATAATGTAACAGCTGTGTATACAATAGATGGACCAACTGATTTAAGTAAGTCATAACAAAGTAACTTTAACTTAGTCATAACTAAGGCTATATTTTTATTATAAAAACATTCAATTATTGACAAGTAAATTGTATTTCTGTTCATGGGTGTCATTTAAGGGCTGGGGTGGAACATCTCCCCCTGGCTTTCTTGTATCTATGTATATATAACCACAATTTGTGGATTACACCAAATACAATAATATATAAAATATTTAAAATCTATGACACCTCTACATTTTTATTACTTGAAATCTTGTGTAATTTCTTTAGTTGATGCGTATTGGATCATTGTAAAAATTGCATTAGTAATCACATAATTAAATTATTTCGTAAAAGTATTCTACGACGTAGTCTTGTACCAAATTTCCTGCTTTTATGTGAGACTAGATGGTTTAAAAAATATAAATCTATACATTTATTTAAAGAAAATTGTATAACAATAAAAATAGCCCTTGATAAGCAACAAATAATACTAATTTGGTTACATGATCACAAGCATTTCAGTTAGCATGTGCTTCATCAAAATACATGTTTTTTACTTGTTTGATTTTAATATCAAAATAATTATCAATTTTGGAATCAGTAGTTAACAAACTACAATCAGTTAAAATAAATTTGTATAAAGTACATCAGCACATTAAAAATAATTTATCACCAATTTTTCTTAGATGATTCTTAAATTTCTTAAAACTCAATCACATTAATATTTTCATTCAATTTTTGAAATTGTGAAAAATATAGCTAATGATTTGGATATTGATAATAAATTCCAAGATTAACCAACAAACAAAAAAATTGTTCAAATCATCAAACATCTACACCTGAAAAATATTATAGAGTATAGTTATTTCATCTTATGTAGACTCCTTGGTTAGCTCTTTAGAATTTCGTTTTACTCAATCTAATGTAATTAGATTTAAAATCTACAAGTTACATCCGTCAGAAATGATAAAAATGAAGAAAATTGAATTCATACTTCTTTTAAATAATTTGTGTTCTTTATTTAAAATTATAATTTTATAGAAAAAGGAAAGTCATGGTATACATGTTGGTTTATTAAAAATAACTATGATCAAATCACTGATAAACATAATATTTCATATTATTTAGGAAATAGTGAATATTTCCTATCCATTAAAAAATGTATAATAATTATATGACTATTCCTCCAAAATGTACCATAAAATGGTCATTTAGTTTAGTAGACTTTGTCTTGTAAAAACATGGCTAAGATCTACAATGATGAGTCAAAACTTGTAGGTGTATGTATCTACAGACAAAAATAAAATAAAATAAGTAAATTTAATTGTAAATAATGTTATTGAAGAATTTTCAAAAAATAAACATAATTTAGAATCTATGTTTAATTCTTAAAATTTGTATTTTATTCTTAATATTATTGTACCTATTATTTATATAATATTAATTGATATTTATAATATATGCTGATTATTTAACTGTAACTTAAATATAAAATATTGTTTATAATGTGTCATTTTCCTAATTCCATCCCTAGATTTTTTAGGGTTTTTTATGAATGCCCTTGTTTCTGTCACAAATTAAATTTTTGACCAATTAAGCAATTGATTATTCTATAACCAATTACAAATTATTAAATTAAATTAAAAACTAATAGCTATTCATATTTTATTTTTGATGATTTATATAAATATATATTCTAAAATTGTATTAAATTCATTTAAATTATTATATATTAATTTACATATTACATATTATTTAATAAAATGATAAATTAGTTGTATGTATCAACTAAAAATGTTAAGCAAATAATATATATTCTGCCCAACAAGAGAATGTACCCCATATGTGCATGTCACATAATATGATACCCTAATTAATTTACTTTACTAAATAGGTGTTCAAATATAAATTTCAAAAATATTTTTAGCTAAATAAAATAGTAATAAAATAATTAACATACTCTTAATTCGATTGAAACTGTATACTTTTCACTAAATATTTATAATTTTTCAGTTTTTTATAATATTTTATATTATAGTAATTTTATACCAGTACATTTTACTATGTTAATATTTTTCAAGTTGAATGTTATTTAATTATTAATGATATAGGAGCTGCAAGAAATTTCAGAATTAGTACCTAACTTCTGTAGTTTCCAAGAAAAACATAAATTAATCAACAAAATAGTTTTGTCAACTTGTATGCTTAAAATTCCAAATTAATAGTTTAGGTTAAATGAAACATACTATCATTATTTAATTTTTGGCTCTCCTTATTAAATTTTTTCTATTATATTTTAGTTAAAAAGCCATCTCCGCCTGGACTTCCTCAAGTATTATATCAAACATCACCATCAGTTTACATGGTTTATTGGGATCCATCAGATTCGCCTGTTAAAAGTTATTCTTTAGAAAGAATAACTATTAGTGAAATAAGAAATAAAAGAAGTTTGAATTTAAATATAACTAATTGGACCACAGTATACAATGGATCTAGTAATTACATTAATTATTAAAAACTAGAAGATTCTAATTTTGTGTATTCTTTTAATATCATTTTTTATAGTGAATCGTTGGTTAATGTATGATGTCAAGCCTGATTTATCATTTAAATTTCGTGTTAAAGCAGAAAATCATCATGGCTGGTGGAGTGAATACAGAACATCTGATGAACCATTCAACCCTCAATTTCAAGTGGAAACATTAAGAAATGAGGATGTTCCATGGAAAATGATAATTACAGGATTTACTCTGATTTGTTTTTTCTTAACAATGATATTTAAATATTGTATGTAGTTTTGTATATATAGTGATTTAATTACTTAAGCATTTAAAACTTTATTTTAGTAGATTGGAATACTTTCAATACTAAAGGATCTATGATATCTGATGTGGAATTGGGAAGACTTAGAGAAATGCCACAAACAGCTACATTTTTCCATGCTGTAAATGTGGGTTACCAACATGCTGTGTTATTAAAAAAAAAAGATAAAAATGAATTACCTAGTATTAAACGTGAACAAATAACAATTACAAAAAAATTGGGCTCAGGAGCATTTGGAGAAGTTTTTGAAGGCCAACTTAAAGATACAGTTAGAGGAGATAACCAAACACGTATAGCAATTAAATCATTAAAAGAAGGAGCCACTCAGTGTGAAATATTAGAATTTATAAAAGAAGCAAAACTTATGAATAATTTTAAACATAAACATATTTTGCAACTTATTGGAGTATGTTTAGATAATGATCCTAATTTTATTATTATGGAACTTATGGAACAAGGTGATTTATTAAGTTATTTAAGAAGGAATAGACCAACTAATGTGTGTTAAGTATTTTTCTACAAATCACAATTAAAAATTGTATTTATCCAACATGTATTTATTACAGGTTACTAAATCAAATCTAAATCTTATTGATTTGATGAGTATGTGTATTGATGTAGCGGAAGGGTGTTCATATTTAGAACAAATGCACTTTATTCATCGAGATTTAGCCTGTCGAAATTGTTTAGTATCGTCATCTAACCCAAAAGAGCGAATTATTAAAATAGGAGATTTTGGATTGGCAAGAAATATTTATACACATGATTATTACCGAAAAGAAGGAGAAGCTCTATTACCTGTTCGGTAATATTTACCTGTTCGGTATAATTTTCTTACATATAGTAACATAGTAATTGTTTTTTATTGTAGTTGGATGTCGCCAGAATCTCTTGTTGATGGAGTTTTTACAAGTCAATCTGATGTTTGGGCTTTTGGTGTCTTATTATGGGAAATAATGTCTTTGGGTCAACAACCATACCCAGGACTGTCAAACTTTAACGTTATGTATCATGTCCAACATGGTGGAAGGCTTGAAAAACCAACAAATTGTCCAAGAACTTTGTAAGTGTATAATATAGTAAATATATTGAATTAGTTTTTAATTAAAGTAATATTAAAGTAAAATAAAATATTATGCATAATAAATTCATAGTTTTATTTTCTAATATTTATCATTTTAAATTATTTTGTTAGATACTACCATATTATTCAAATAAAATAATTGCATATAAATTATGTATATTTATAAAGTATAAACTTATTCAACCTCCTCCATACATGTGATTCATACATCATAATATTGTATTATAAAAATCAATGTACATTTTAAATTAATAATTTTAATTTATATTTTTACAGATATAGCTTAATGCAAAAATGTTGGAATGTGGAACCAGAAAAACGTCCACGTTTCGAATTTTGTTTAAAAGTACTCAAATCATATATAGCTATGCCATTGGATTATGTTAACATTTCTTATAATCGTTAGTATCTTTATATACTTAAAAACATTTATTATGGAATATTTTTTTAAATTTCTGTAATTTATTTATTATTAGCACAACTGCATAACGTATCATTATCATCAGATATGTACACAGTTGATATTATCAAATGTTTAGACTCCCATCAAAAATTGTCTCAAACAATAAATAATGAAGGATATGAAATTCCTGTTACAATAACAAGCAATGAATACTTAGAATTGTTTAATGATACATGTGAATACTTAGATTTATCTAGTACACCAAAAATTAATATGGTTGATACAAGAGATTTGGATCCAGAATCAATTCCCGAAGACATTCATTTATTGTATTGCAACATGAGCCCAGAACAACTATAGAATTTTTTCGACAATTTTTGCACAATTAAATTATATTATTCTACTAAGGCAAGAAGACTTACTATTATATATTATGTTGATTTATAATTATATTCCATTTGGATAATAGAATACATATTTCTTCTAGCTTAAACTATGTTTATATAAATTAAATTATATCATTATGTAGTTTATATACTCATATTTATTCGTTTCTTGTTGATTTAATTTAATAATATAATTATTGTCATTTCCTAATAGTCAATGACAACTATAGATAAAACAGTATTTATGCTATGTAATAATGATTGTTATTGCAATCAATTGTTTCCATTTTTTTTTTTTTTTTTTGAAGTGTATCACTTTTAGATATTTAAATTGTATGTAATTGAAAAAGTTCCTAAATAAAATATTGATTGTGTTATATAATAGTTAAAAGTGTAAATATATATGTTTAATATTAAGTATCCGTGTTTATTAATTTATTAAGCTTAATAATTAGTCAAATTATATAAATTATATAAACGAGTAAAAACAATTTAATGTAATTATAAATTTTTGATGTGTTAATGCTAATGTTTTTGACGAAAGACAATATATAATGTAAATAATGTCAAATATTATGTACTATAGAATTATGTTATTTGTTGTAGGGTGATAGTATGATACTATGATACAAACTAAAGCGATCAAATTGAAAAATAAATACTTTATATTATTGTTAATTTGTTTTCTTTATAAATTATAATTAAGAATACAAAATTTAAATTATATTTTTTGTACATTTTTTTATTATTTTTTTTTTTGCTGCCAATTAATAATAAATTATCGATGTATTTTCATCACATTGTTTCTAATATTATTATTTTTTGAGAAGATATTATTTAATCTACCCACTGTAGTAAACCCAGTTAGGTACATTGATTTGGTTTAAATACATTTAAACAGTAGCATATTTACTGGCAGGGGGGTATTATTTTAGATTTTATATTATAATGTATATACTATATACAGGTACAGAACATGTTTAATTTCATTTTTAGATTTTGAGCGAAGCGAAGATCTAGTTGATACTTTATTTAGCTCATTTGTTCAAATTTCTCAAAAGTTTTCCTTAGGAGGCGAAAAATTACCAAAAAATGGCGAAAAATCAGCAAAATGACAGTTTCTGAAATTTAAAATTTTTTATTTTCGTGTTAACTAATTGAGTTTTAATCATAGTATCTTGAAAATTCATTTTATTTACTTAGGTGAACTTCATTACAAGAAAAAATTTAGAAATGAATGGTTGATTTTCTAACCAAGTATAGAGTTTTGGCTTTTTTTCCAAAAATGTTTAATATTTCCTGCAATTTTTGGTTTATTGGTTTGAAAATTTTTTTGAAGTCTAGACATATACTACTTAATCTTTTTACAAAATATTTTGAAAATCATCAAAATTACGATTTCATTATTTTATTTCTTGATAACTAATTAAGTTTAGATTGTAAGAACTTGAAATTTATTTTAAATATTTACATTCATAATTTACACATGTAAAATTTTGGAATGGATTATCAGTATAATATATTGAGATTCGCTTAGAATCGTTTTTTCTAATACAATATCATTGCATTAAAATCTTAAGTATAATAAACCACTAATTTCTCCGCGGACTGAAGGGACAAAGAAGGAACGTCCACAATCAACCTTCCCCTTTTTTTATATTATAAAACGATAAAGAGGGTTTTGGTTTAATGAAAGCTTCCAAAAAAAATAACTCTGAACCCCCTTTTATACATTTCTAAATATGCCTCTATATTTTAAATTAACAATAACAAATTGTTTATGCATTTAAACAAACAACCAAAGGTTAGACCAGATTTTAGGTCAATATATGAAAACAATTTTGTACTAATTTCTAAAATATGATCAACCAAGAGATTTCTTTGTTGTAAACATCCTTTTATCCACCTCGATCAACACATATACAAATACTAGGTGTTAAACTAGTATAATTTAGATTTCAAATAGTATTCTAAACCTGAAATCTCAGGTAGATACAAAAAGCATATATCTTCAAATTATAAAAGTTTATTAATACCTATATTAAAGTCTTAAAATGCATTTTATAATAACTTTAAATACATTACAAATCATACAGTAGCACTGACTTTTGGAACATAAACATAGAATGTGTTTCTTGTAGGTGTTCACATAATTTGAATAATGTAAAATTCATAATAAAAATTGAAATAAATAAATGCGATAGTGTATGTAAGACAGTGTTTTTAATCAACTTTTATTTTAATATATTCTTTTTAAAATATAACAATTATTATTGGACTGGCTTTCATTTATATAATATGCACATACTGAATGGTAAATCAAATTATTACAATAGATATACAAATTAAGTAAACATATGTACTGTTTGGTTAAAGTTAATTTTAATGAAAAGAAAATTACATTAAAAATAATAGTTTTTTATTTTCTATCTGGTTGTACTTAAACCCAATTTAAATGCGATTTCTACCATATTTTGTGCAACTCCATCTTCATAACAAACATATACCTCACGTTTAATTGGTTCTTTAAATAATCTCCTAAACGAGGATAATTATGTATACATTTTGTTAGACAAATAACAATTTATATCATATTTATACATGATTAATTGAACATATAGTTACCCTGTAACCCAAAAATTTGTCATTATTAATTTTTTTGTGAGGTCTGTATTTGATGAAAATATTTGAAATAATACTCCTATTTCATTAATTTCATTTGCATCCTATAAATTAATTATAAAGCTATTATACAAGATAAATAAATTGTTTCATAACATAACATATACCTGATTTGAATCATCAAACAAATCATGTATAACAGTTACAGTTGAATTAAATTTGTTTGCAATCTTCTGAAACATTTCTTTGGTTTTAGGATTATGTTCTGTATATATAGATGGTGAACACAACATAATACTAGTGTGACAATTTATATCAAGATAACGAAATAGCATATTCAATTTACTAAAACCAAATCTGAAATATATTTGTTTATAATTATTAATCATAAATTTAAAACTTATTTTAGGTACTTACTTATTAGGTAATATAGGCAATTTATTTGTTATATCAGATGTATCTTTTATACGTGAGCCATCCTAAAATAATAAATTATTATCCATAATAATGAAAATATTTATAAATATTACCGAGATAGCAAATTCATCTTCAGAGTTATCTGACCACTCAATTGATGAAGCTTTCATCATGCGTTCAGCTCGACGACCAAATACTGGTCCTTGTACAAACATGTTATCTTCTGTGCTGGGTCCACTACTTGCTAAACTTGTTTCAGACAATGAGTCTAATTGCAGAGAGTCTTATTTGAAAATAATTGTATTATTTTTAAATTTTTATTTTTAATTTTATAATAATTACCATTATATAATTGTGAATTCAATGTAATATCATTTTTATGTTTTAATATAGAAATTATTTCTGTTTTTTTTGTTGGGGAACCTTAAAAATAATTATGTTATTATCCATTTAAAATTAATTACATTTATATAAATTTGAAAAATTCATTACCACTTAAATGTTTAGTATTTGCACTCATATTTAATGCTGAATTTTTTACTGTTTGGTTTATATTACCTTCAATCCTATAAAGTAATGATTATTTAATGAGATTTAAATAGATATGTATGTTCCTATAAACGTCAGGCTGTAATGTTATTAATTTTTTTTTTTTTATATTGTTTTAAAAGAATAACAAAATATGTTTAAATATTAATGTTTATAATTTAGGAATTATAGTCTAAGGACAGATTGTGATTTTTGTTAATTAATTATAGTTTCAAAGATAATGATTAAAATTAATTTTAAATGTTAAAGAAATGGGGTAAATGAAAACAATAACATTATTTTATTTATATTTGTAGAAAAATGCATAACAGTTTCTAATTAATGTCATACTATTATTCTATCTATTTGAATTTGTAAAATATAGTTTGTTTTTTCCAATGGCATAATTTTAAAAATTGGGTTGGGAGCCTTTATTTTCCAGGGCCTTAAGTAAAGGCATACATTATGAAAGATAATGTAAATAATACTTTAATATTTATTCAATTATATTATCAACAAATCAAAATTAAATTAAATTAATTTACACCTAATATAAAATTATAACTGTTTAAATAATGTACTGTGTTTGATGAACTTATTAGATCCCTGTGTCGAAGTAAACTTATTGAATATTCAAATTAACTCTTTTATTTTCAACACTTAAAACAAATCATCTAACTTTGTTTGAGACATAGAACTATGTATATAATTTTTGATTAGTTTTAATTTAGATCCTTCCGCAGATATTGTAGAAAATAATAATGTTAAATATAAAAGTAAAGCTGAACATACATCTGTTATACTTCTAGATAGTAGAAATCATACAATTGTCAATTAAAAATTAAAAATAAATAACAATGTTGAAAAATTGAATATGATTTTAAAGTAGTTTTAAAACTAAGTAATTGTTCAGGAATATTCAACAAAATGTCATTTTCATAGAAATTTGTTAAGCTCTTTTATTAAGTTCATTATCAGATGCAATCATCATATATATTTAAGTGAAATAAAAGAAATGTGTCGTTTGACATTTTAACACCATGAATTTTGTAGTTTATTTGACTAATAATGACATCTAAATTTGTATAAAAAAACATTACACTTACGGGGAAGTAATTCCAAAGATCATAAATTCTACAGGTCCCCTGGACTGTAGACTTTACTCCCCCAATTATCACACCATTGGGTTGGACAGTGAAAAACAAATAATTATTAATTATAATTAATATTATCATATGAATTACAATGTAACACATATTATGTACCATTTTTCTGCAACTTCATCAATATTCATATTGAGAACACTTTCTAATGTATTTTCAGCTTCTTCTACATACTCAGAATCGGGTCCCACACAATTTTCATTTCTTTAAATTAAATTGTACTATATATTATTAAAATCAGTTTTACTTATAGGTAAATACGTTTACTTTAAGCAACATGGTCCTACTTCCAAGAGTGTTGCCATTAAATTATTCCCACGTCCGACTATTAACAAATACCATTTAGCTTTTGGTAGTGTATATACAGAACCAACAAATGAACTGCTTAATTTAACTGAAGAAGGATATACTCTTCGGAATATTATTAAACGTTCTAAGTATTCTTTGTTAAGCAGGTGAAATAAACCGTTTTGTGAACAAAACATGTGAATATCTAAATGATCTTCATAATGCAAATGAGATGACAACAAATATTCCTATGAATAAAATATGACAATTAAATATAATATACAGTTTAAATTTCTTATTTTAATTACCTTATAATAAAATGATGTACCAATAATTAAGTATGGTCGAGGTTCTCTTGTGTCTTCACACTAATTTATAGAATATATAATTTGATATGAAAATAATAAAATTAATTTACAACAGAGGCGTATTTATGAAGGGATCCAGCCACTCAAAATTTCATGAAAATTTTATATTGTATTATTTAAATTTTTCATTAGCCAAAAAGCAAGAAATGTATTTTTAATACTATAATGTATTTTTAATTAAATTTTTGTTTTTGTTTAATTATGTTTTTTTTAAAAATTATTTTAACTAAAATGAATATATATTTTTTATCAAACAGCCATCTTCCAAAAAAATCTAAATATACACATGATTTACATAATAAGTTTACATAGGGAAACATAACATTATCCCTCATATTTATATTATATACACTATACTGCCATATTTCATAAGTCATGAAATTAAAGTTAAGTAAAGTACATATAAAACTATACTTACCACATAATTTGCTTCAAATTCATTTAATATATCATCAAGTTCCATCTAATAAAAAATTATTTATTTATAAGATTTGTAAAAATTATACTGTTATATGTATACTTGAATACTTCTTATTAATGGAATACTCTTAGAAACAGGTAAATATTTTTCAAATGCATGTACATTTTCTATATTGTGAAACATATTAACATCAAATAGCTCTGAGAATATAATTGTAAAGTATTTATCTAATGAACAATGATTTCCTTCATTTGAAAAGCAACTAAAATTGTAAATAAATAAATAAATAAATATATAAATAATTATAAAACAAAATCAACATTAATTTTAAACAAATAACTACCTACTTGTTTAAATTTTGATAACAGAAACTTAAATTTCTAACTAAGTTAGAAGCCATCCATTGGGCATAGGTCAAATTTAATCTAGTTAAACAATACAACAAATCTATAAAGATATACATGTTATATTAAATACTAAATATCTAATTTAAAACAATATTTACTTTGAATCTGGTACAATAAAAATAAAAGTCTCTTTTCCTTCAAACAAAAATATTGCATGAACTAATTGATCATCATATAACATTGATATACTATAATAATTAATAAATAATCAAAATAAATAAAATTAATAACAGAATATTAATTTGTATGACCTTCTAGTTTGATTTTTGACAATTTGTGGAACAATATGGCTTATAGTTTGAAAAGCTCCTTTAATTTGATAAAATATAGATGATGGACTGGGATATATATAAATAGCATTTGAATTATCGGATAACAGGTACATAATTGCAATAGGATATTTTGCAAGTTCAGATATAAATTCATCATTAGTAGTTTTCATGGATAAATAACTTGATAACTGTTGGCTATTATTTTTGTCAACACTAACTAAACTAACCGCTACTCTTTGAACAACTAGTATAACCTAAAATTATAATATTTCATTAAAAGTTATAATTTATAATATGTATTATTTTAATTTATTAAGTGTTACAGTAGTTGGTAGAATTATATTTGACAGGATTTGATCCAATGTTTTTGTTGTTACAATCTCTCCATTTATCATTTTAAGCCAATCTCCTAAAGATATAATGATGAGTAATAAATAATGATTTAAAATTTTTCCCTGGAGAAAATCTAATTACCTATTTTTATAGATCTCTGATTATCAATAGGAGTATTAGGGATTATTGATGCGACCATTATACGTGAACCATCTTCAAAAACTGATGTTGATAAACCTAATAATTTTTCTGTTAAAGTAGCTCTTCTTCCAAGATTACTATTACCATCACTTCCCACTTCAATTATGACTTCTCTTGCTTCTCCTTCCTATAATTAACATTTTATATTTATATTCAATCTCTATTTTACCATAAATCTTACTTGTGTATCCAAGAATGTCACTTTATTTGTGTTTCCTGTATGTTTAGAATCATCATTTCTATCTCTAACTCTTTTTTTACGTTTCAAAAGTTTCACTAATTTGCCTGCTGTGGTTTTAGTCTTTTTTGGTACATCATTAGTTTCAATTTTATGTTTGGTATGCTTACTTTGATTTCGAGGGGAACATTTGACATAGAACAATTCACCATGCTCATTAATTTCATTTTCCCATTCAAAGTCTGAACTAAAAACAATTTAATTAATGTAGATAATATTAATTATTAATATTGGGTTATAAAAAAAAGTCAATTACATATACATTATATGTACATTACTTACATGTTTGAATTAACATCATTACATTCACAAGATGAATGAGTTGTAGCACTGTCACTATCACTAAGGTATGTTTTAAAAGATTTACAATAAACATTATTTTCGTTCATATTTAAATATATTCAATTATATGGAGACTTTAATTATGGTGAATAACATAAAACAATAAAATTATATTATCAATATAAATATATTATAATTTATAAATGATGTTTTATCACAGAAATTTAAAATCTGTGATCTGTGAATGATAATAAATGAACCTGTTTTGTTTACAAAATACAAATTCGAAAGGTCAATGACTCATGAGTTGTGCAGATGGCACAACTATCGTTTTGATTTTCAAAATATTTAAAAACAAGTAAATGTAAAAAAAAATGCTAGAATGAAAGTCTAAACCCGGGGCTAATTTCCTGATTTTTAGCTGATTCGTTATAATTTGACCTAAAATGTCTGTTCGGCGTGAAATTTTGTAGGAATATCCATTATAGTGCTATACACACTCCCTAGTCATTTAAAACTCATTTGACCAATACCAACCTCATTTAGCGCCTAGTCTACCTGATAATGGATATTCCTACAAAATTTCACGTCGAAAAGACCATTATATGTCGAATTATAACGAATCGGCTAAAAATTAGTAAATTAGGGAGCACCTCTAAACAATTGGTGCAACTAGGGCTTTTCAACCCCAAATAGATATTTAGCACCTCCAAAATGTTTATTGGAAAATAAAAAAATATATTGGGGCTATAGCCAATGATGACCAGGCCTTAGCCGTGAGGTCACGAACGTGGTCGGGGCATTGGTCAAATGTATGGCCTTTTATGAATTTCCTTTGTTCCTTTATCTATGATTTCCAGTTGCCAAATTTAAAATACTATTAAAATATAAAATTAAAACATTAAATTATATAATATTAAATGTGCTCATTGTTGTAACTTAGGTAATATATAGGACGTAGGTACTATACTACTATATAGTTTCCAAAATACATAATATGGAATATAAAATTATAATTTGTTATTATAAGTGTTATAACTTATAAACTAATTCCTAACAATATTATAAATAACTAACGTTGTAAAATATTAATTTAAAATTACATTTATAGCTTATTTAGTCACTTATTAGGTAGTTGATATAAAAGGAGCTTCAATGCCAGTGGCGTCATTTGTTGGGGAGGGGGACTCATACATTTGTCGTTGTCTATAATTATCCAAATCCTAAGTCGGCAAATTTCAAAAATTACAACCCCTAAATACAACCCTTTAATTGATTATCGCTTACAATAAAATAAAATACCCACCAAAAAAATGACCCCTTCCACACCTGTTCTTAAAAACAGTCGGCAAATTTATGGGTCTCCTAGTCTAGTAAAAACTGAAGTGACGAACCACTGTACCTTTTCAATTTTTCTTATTTTACAGTTAGTTATTTTTATGGTTAGGTACGTATTACGTTTTTTTTTTTAAATAATGATATATCAATATATCATGTTGTAATGATGTTGACATAAGATAAAAATACTTTTACCTATTACAAATAGGTATACTTAGGAGTAGCATCTCCTTAAAATCAAGTTAATATTACAATTTGTATATAATAATCTATAAATATATTCTTCTTTTGCATCAATTCATTCAAATTTCAAATGTCTTGTGAACGAGTATTTTCTAAATTATGAATAATAAAAATTAAACTTCAGTCAACAGTCAACATTAATTTAGAGCCATTGATGTTGATGTCAATTAAAAATACTCTTTAAGTATTGACTATAAAAATGTAATTGAAAAAATTGTCAATTCATAAAATTAACTAAAAAAATTACTTTTAGTCATGTTTCTCCTTCAAGATGCATACCCACTGTTCTGTCTCTGTCCATCATTTATATCATTATTAATTTATAAATAATAATTAATTGTTTTGAACATTTGAACTATTTAATTTTTTCATGACATTTAATAAATAATTTACACATTGATAAGCAATAATATTGTTTACCTATTTATTGTTTACTTAATTTCAGTAAAATAATGTGATTATTTGGATCTCATACTTAGTGTAATGTGTAACTTATAACTTGTGTGAAAATTTAAATTTATTTTAAATAAATTAAATTTTATTTTACATTCGTAATTTACACACGTGGTAAAATTTTGAAATGGATTATCAGTATAGCATATTTTAATATATTGAGTTTCGCTCAAAATCGTATTTTCTAATGCAATATCATTGCATTCAAATCTTAAGTATAATAAACCACTAATTTCTCCGAGGACCGAAGGGACGAAGGAGGAACGTCCACAATCGACATTCCCATTTAACTTTACTTTTTTATTTCTTGATTACTAATTAAGTTTTGATCGTAGGGACATGAATTTTTTTTAGTATTAACATAGGTAATATACAAGTGTGGTACAATTTTGGAACGGATTGGTTGATTATTTGGCCAAGTTTTGAGCTTTTAACTTTTTTCCAAAAATGTTTAATATTTCTGGCAATTTTCGATTTATAGGTTAGAAAATTTTATCCAAGTCAAATCATATACTACTTAATTTTTTTACAAAATATTTTGAAAATCATAAGTTGCAACTTTATTTTATAAGTTTCTAAAATTTAAATAACTTTAGTAGAAATGAATATTATATTTTTTTTTTATGTATGAAGACACTTTTTCGGGTAGAAATAATGATCCGATTACCCCAAATAAGGTATGCTTTTGGTAGCAAATCGTGTCTAGTTGGTATTTTATTTAGCTCATTTTTCGAATATCTCAAAAACTTTTTCTTGAGAGAAGAAAAATTATTGAAAAATGGCGGAAAATCTGCTAAATAACGTTTTTGAAATTTTAATTTTTTTAATTTCGTGATAACTAATTGAGTTTTAATCAAACACTAGTCTTGAAAATTTTTTTGAATATTTACTTAGGTGAACTTCATCACAAGAAAACATTTAGAAACGAATGGTTGATTTTCTGACTAAGTATAGAGTTTTGGCTTTTTTCCAAAAATGTTTCCTGAAATTTTTGGTTTATTGGTTTGAAAATTTTATCGAAGTCTAAACATATACTACTTTTACATTACTATCTTTTTACAAAATATTTTGATAATTGTGACTGACAATTTTTTTTCATAATCTTTTAAAGTTCTTGAAAATTGGCAAAATTACGGTTTCATTATTTTATTTATTGATAATTAATTAAGTTTAGATCAAAGGAACTTGAAATTTATTTTAATATTTACATTCGTAATTTACATACGTGGTAAAATTTTGGAATGGATTATCAGTATAGCATATTGAATTACATTGAGTTTCGCTCAGAAATGTATTTTCTAATGTAATATCATTGCATTCAAATCTTAAGTATAATTAACCACTAATTTCTCAGAGAACTGAAGGGACGAAGGAGGAACATCCATAATCGAACTTCCCACTTTTAAATTTTTTTATTTGAAAATTAAACAATTTCATATATTTTAGAGTAATATTAATGATAAAAACAATATGCATCAAGACATATATATTACATAAACGTCAATGATAAACTATTAAATTAGTTTTAAATTAATAAAATTAATTTAAATAATTATATTCGTTATAACGTTATTCCAACTTGCCTAAAATAATTTATTGTATTTGTTATAATAAATAACATTCATACATAGGTCTCAAATTATTTCTAAAGTTCACCATATCATTCGTATAAGAATGAATTGTTTAAACTCAATTATTACAAGTAATAATTTAGAAAAAAAAAATGTATTAACTTAAAATTAATTTAACATAAATTTATTTAAAAACAAAAAAACAAAATAAAAGTTTTTATAAATATTTTATAATAGCTTTACATTTTTCTATTAATATAGGTTTATATTGTAACGATAACAATATTATACCCGACGCATCATTTTGCGTCTCCTCAGCAATTTACAAAATATAGGCTAATTAATTTTAATAAAATTTTAGTTTTAATAATCTAATTATCATCAACCTTATGCCAGATATTGGGATCTGATCTGGAAGAAATGTTAACGACTCTAAGGTTCCGAATAGAAACAAGCAGGTTTTTGAATTACTAGTTTCATACTAGTTGCTTGATTATTATGACATTTTAAGTTTTGTTCAGTTTCAGATACCCAAGGCGAATCAAAACTAGTTGTACTTGATTAACTATAATGTTTATTAAAAGTATTTTTTGTAGTTAACTTAAAAGAGAAATTCATATTTTTCTCAACCTAAAAAATCTTCTGAAAATTATACAGACCAAAATTCTATAAAAAAAGATATATATTTTCAATGAAATATTTTTTAATTATATAATATTTATACAGCTTTAAAAAATATATGAAAATCACAATGAAAATTATGATTAATTAATAACTATTAACTAGTAATATAAATAGGATTATATAGAAATAAATAAAATAATATTATTTTAAAATATATTATTATTATTTATTATACTATTATTTAAAATGGTTATAATGAAGGTCAAAATGTTATTTAGTACGTTGTTTTTTTAGAGTAGGTTTTTGAAATACTTGTTTCATACCAGCTGCTTGATTAGTATGAAATTTTAAGTTTTGTGCAGTTTCAGATACCCAAGGCGAATCAAAACTAGTTGTGTCTTGATCAACCAAATGTGTATATTTTGTACGTCCACTTCGACCAAAATTTTTGACCTAAATAAAGAAATTAAGCGTAGAAATATTATTGGTATAACATTTTAAAATATGTTTTAACTTACTTGCATAACTTTAGGTAAAATAGTCTTATCAAAATGATCTTCTAAAGTAGCTGATGAATAATCTCGTTTGAAAATATCATTTTCTTCATCCTGTACAAAATAACCAACAATTATTATATTAAATATATATATATGTAATATTATTTTATGAGTTGGATATAAATAATATTAATACTTACCAGATAAAATACTCCTCGGTGATAATATTTTTGCATAAATTTGTATTTTCCTTTAGCTGCCTTATTTGTAACTTGTTTTGGATTAAGCCTCATTTCTAATCTTCTCTCTTCTTCTGTTAAATTTCTAAGGCGTTCAATTTCTGTTTTATCAAACTCACGTCTAAAGAATTATAAAGATTATAAATCAAGGTAAAACACTATTAAGCCATTTAAAAACAGAATACACTAGAATAATATTTTTAAGTAAAATATTTTGTTTAAATTTCAATATTCTAATTTATAAATAAATTATATTTACTGTTCATGTTCTTCTCTGTCTCTTTTAATACGTTTTAATTCTCGAAGCTTCCAAGCTTCATATTCATTTTCATCATTTTCATCATCAGTATTGACATCATTTAAACATGGTTCAGAAAGTGCACTATTAGCTTTGGCTAAAGCTTGTTCTTTACGAATTTCTTCTTCAACCATCTTATTATTAAAAATAAAAATAATTTTAAAATTCTTCAACTTGGTATGGTTAGATTATTATATATTCATTAACTATTAATTTTATATCTTTAAATAAATACAAAATTAAACCCATTTTAAAATGAAAATACTTTGTTGAAAATAGTATAATATACTAAATAGTAGTTGAGATAACTACTAAATAAATAATAACTAAATATTTTTAAATTTTAATATTACTCGTAATGTAGCTCTACGTCTGTCTTCTGCAATTTTTTTTTGTTCATATTCTAGTTGCCTTTGCTTTATCTCTTCCTTTTCTTTTTCTAATATTGTGACACGCTCTTTTTTTCTTACAAAAATTGGTTTAAGTCTGGGACCAGTTTCTTCGTCAGAAGCTTAAATAAAATAATTACACTAATCAAACAAACCAATAAATTAATTAGATTCTGTTATTATAATATTTTACCAGAATAGTCTTCGTACTCTGAAGATTCATCACTATTGTCATCATCTGAACTATGGCCTTCATCTTCTTTTTCAAGAACTTCATTCATTTCCTAAGATAAAAATAATGTTTATTATATTAGTGAAATACATAAGTATGTTTTAGTAATTATACATTTTCTTTAGTTTGGTGTAAAACTTTTTGTCTCAATCGTTGTCTTCTTTTCTCAATTTCACTGTCACTAAGTTCTCCATCATCATCATTACTGTCTTTTTCATCGCCGGATACTTGTCTACGACTCCTACGGTTGCGTTCTACATCAGATTCATCATCTGATGAATCATCATTAATAACTTGTGGTTCATGTGGGCGCCTATCTTTTTGACCATGCCGTGCAGTTAAACCACCCAATCGTTTTAGACGTGCATCATTAAATGCATCAGATGGTAATTGAATCATATGTTCTGTATCAAAATTGGTGGAAGGCGATCCACCTCGCACTTTACGAGATTCCAAGAAATCATCATCATCTGATTCTTCTTCAGATGTAGATTCTGGTGCATATTCTGGACGTTTGCCTTGGACATATCTATGAACTTTCACCTTTTGCATTGATACTTCACCTAAATAATTATAAAATTAAATGTTATATAATTAATAATTTAAATAATTATTAAAGCTATTTCATTATTACCTTTTTCATTTCGGACAGGAATAGCCCCAGCTGTACTTTGAATTTCTTCCATTAATATAACTACTTATGTATACAATATCACCAAATTTTATTTTAATTTTTCAAGAAAATAGACTTTTTTTATTTATATTGATGATTTTAATTTGTAATATCAATATCAATTATCATACATGATTATCATAACACAGATAAAATCTTAATAACAGTATAACCACAAATTAAATAAAACTGCTACTTTAGTATATTGCCGTTGCTAGAATGCTAGAAAAATAGACGTTTACTTTTGCCATAAAAGTAGAAGTGATCCTTTGAAAAGTGGTAACATTTACAAATGTATTTGCCTATATACTATAAAACCATGTCACAGACTATCATAGATAAAGATAATAGGCGTGTTCACAAGATTTATCTTAAATCGTGACCACAGGTACAGAAACAAAATGTTTGCCGGCTGTTTACTGATACTTTTTAGTTTAGATAACTGGTTTATGCATTGCCAAAACGAGTGAAAACTGATAATACAAATTTAAATCCTAATCACTTATTAAAATATCTGTTTTATTTCACGAGATTACGGCACTACGACAGTACACACTACACAGACAAACAGATCTGAATATGAATATGTACAATTAACATTTTGTATCTACATAATATTTTATGGATTATTTTAAAAATATTTTAATAATATGCTATGATATTTGGAAAGTTATAATTTTCGTTTATTAATTCATAAAAATAATGATATGATATATGAATTACGAATAGATAATAATAAAAACCACGTTCCATCTGCTCTTGCACTGATTCATAATTATCATTTATCAGCAATTATCACTGAACTGTTCAAACTTCAAAGGTTTTCAAATGCAACCTTAGTACAATCACAGATTATATGAAATAGTGCAATGTTTTATTTATAATTAAATAATTCTAATCTGTGGTGTAATAGTGCAGGCTGGTGGAAAACACTATAAGCTATAATAGTCTATTCTATAATCAATGCTATAAGCGTAAACATAATATTATATTCTTATCCATGACAAATCAAACTATTGTCAATGTCATTTGTTATGTTCCTAATTTCTTATCTATGTATAGAAATTAGAGTATTGGAGTCTGGAGAACGTTTTGACATGATAAATTTACTTTATATTTAGTGTGTTGTGGTTTTGGATTTTAGAGCCCGAACAACGACTTGACTTTATATCGGAAATTCAGAACGATATTATATAATATAATATAACATAATAATTGATGTAATTGTATTGTTCGTAATTAATCATTATACTGTATATTTTAACTCGTGGTAACAACTAAATTACTATTTACTATTTGGTATTAATATTCTTTATTTTTTATTTTTTGTCTAATAATTATTGCCATTGAGGTATTGAGTCTTTGGAGTGATGAGTTGTCAGATACTTTGTCAACAACACATTTTTTGAGTACATGGAACACTGAAGTACCAAATGTCTTCTTGACTTGAGATTTGTGCTTAATACGGTATTGAATATTGATGATCTAGCTGGATTGCTAATTCTGTAATGTTAGATTCTTAATATTTATCTTGTGGTACCTATATTATAGTTTTTATTTTAATAATTATTACAGTTTGAATAAAAAAAATTATGTCATAAAATACTTATAACTGAATTATAAATTGGTAGTAAACTAGTAAGTATTGAATATTACTTACTATCAATAATATTGCTAATATTTCCATAGTATAAGAGTGGTAACCATTCTAAAAAAAAACCATTGAATGTTTATTTTGCAAATAAAAATTTTTGTATAAGAAAATGGAATGGACTAAAATTTGTTTTGTGATATTTATAATTTAAATACGAAATCTTATTTTGTATATTTAATTGGATAGTGCATATAAATGCATGTTTTCATGATTTCATCATGTTAATGATTTTTTCCCTAATATTTATATTTTTCTGTCAATCTGGTCTACATTTTTATATAAATGTTTGTATTTAAAATATAACTATAGTTTTGATGAAATCGGGTTTGACTGCTCGTATAGAGCACTATTCATACATTCATTTAACTATGTAATTTTATTAAAAATAAGCTAATTTGTTCTATAAATTTCATGTGTATAATTTATATACTTTATAAATAATTAGTAGAAATTAGTAGTTTCGATGATATCTTACCTTCATTTCACGGGAAAACAAATCAAATAATACTTGTCCCATATCTATGAATTAAACCTATCCAGTATCCAGTTTACACCTGTATCAAAATCAGTGTTTGAATTGGTGTACATGAGTTGATGAATTACCTTTTCTTTTTTAAAATTTGTTTAGCATATCCTTTATAATTTTTAGAAGTCTCTACGAGTTAGGTTAAATTCAATTATTGTAAGGGATGTTATATATTTTTACAATTTTATAGTCATTCTTCTTTTATTTTTTCAAATCAAGTACTGGTCATAATAAAAAATTGTCGTATTTTTAGAGCATAATTTGAATATAATATAATTTTTATAGCATGCATTTATGCATATTTCAGTTTTTAAGTGCATTCAATTCACAGCCCTGGTAATAATTAATAAGAAAATGCAACTCTGCAAAATTATGATTGAATTAATATTAATAATTAAACAATCTCGTTTGTTTGCTTATAACAGTTGTAACTTAGTTATGACTAACAATATAAAATAAACTACAATTGCCTATAAAACAAATTTGTTTAATTTAAAATTTTATCAAAAAGAAATATTTAGTTAATTATATGTTTGTATTGAAATATACCTGATATAAAACTAATTTAATATCTACAAATATGTGTTGAAGTTAAATATTTGACAATTATAAATTAGATAACATTATTTTAAGTTGATTTTTTTAATATAAATGTATAAGACAATACAAATGTATCCTTTACGCGTATAACAGAACATTATCAAAAATATATTGTTTCTAAATATTCTTAATTCTAGAAAACCAAAAAAACTACATTTTTAACAAATTTTTCAGTTTTTGTTTTAAGTCTTCATAAATTGTATTTATTTAAATTTATTACTATTAACTACATTATACCTTTTAAAATATCAAATGTGAGTTTCATAAAAATCAATTAATTTTTTATTTATTCCTTTAAAGATTTATAATTATATGTCTCCTGTTTAACATAGGTAGTAAATATTAATAAACAATTTGTGTATAATATTTAAATTATTATTTTCTTAACTTCTATCATGCCAGAGGATAGAATGGCTGGTAGGACTTATTTCTGGTGGCCAGATATATAGATTTAATCAATAAATATAATAAACCTTAAATGTTAACTAAATATTCTCATTAAATATTAGTATTTAATATCTTTAAAAACAATTCCTAGTTAAAATATTATCCCAGATTACTTAGAATATAATAAGTATCTACTACACTACCTATCATAATATTATAAACGTAAAAGTTTTATCATTTTCTATATTTCAGATTAACTATAACTATTACTTATAAAGAAAAAAATGAATCACCCATACCAGGTAATGCATTTTTTTTAATATTATTTTTACTTTACTGTTACAATATGAGAATTTACTTAATATTTAGTTAAGTTATACCTACTTTGTTTTAAAAATATAACATTATGTATTTATATTTAAAGTTTTACATATTGTACCCATGTAAGTAAGCTAAAATCAATGCATTTGAATTTAATGTTAGGTTAGGTTTGCTTGTAGAACTCAAACATAATGACATACCAAAATGTGCTTGATGTAAATAATGTATACCTTTTTTATGTGTGCTTAGTTTAAAGGAGTTTTGTTCACCAGTCTGTTTTTGAGTAGGAAGTATGGAGATGTGTTCTTTTGCTCTATCAATGCAAGTTTAACAAGGAATTATTATAAAATTTAAATCTGCTAAGATTCGTTACTGTTTAATGACACTTTTTGGATTATTTGATTCAAAATGATAGGAAAATCACTCATTTACATATTGGAGAAGACAAGAAACATTTTGTGTCGGTTTTATAATTGAACAATTGGGAATTTGGATGATTTTAGAATGTGACCTTCCCCAGAATTTAATTTCAAATTTTTTGTCTTATAATTTAAATAGTATATGTATAAATTAGGCTAGATAGTCTTGGATTTAAATTTAGTTTTAAGATTGATAGAAAGTACAAATTTTTCGGATATATTTCAAATGTATAACTGTAAATGTAAAAAAAACTACTAATTTTAACCCTGGATTCTGATAGAATATTTTTTAAAGTTACTAAATCTAATTGAATAATACAGGTTATTTTGTGTTATAAAAATCTAAGAGTAATACAGATATACTTTAATTTAATTTAAAAAAAAAAATTAAAATATGCATAATTAAGATTAAAAAGTAGAGTGAGCATGTTTGGTAATTCACCATGTGTGATTCTCATATGTGAAACTATGGGTTAAACCAGTCAGGCTATATCCTGATCTAAAGACAGGGCTAGGAAGAGGATTATATAATAACTTGAAGTGATTAAATATAATTAATTAATTTTAACATCATTTTTATTTAAAATGAAAATTAATGTCTGTTTAGAAAGTGGGTACAATGTGCTTTATCGACCACGAAAATGATTGTATTTCCATCTATCCCACAGTGATAAAAAAAATAATATTAAAAAAAACAAAAACAAATAGAATAAGAAATTAACTTTGAATTTTATTTTGCTCCTCCTGAAGAATTGACAAAATGGTGCTTCTAACCTAACCTTTTTTGTTGGATGTATCGATATCATTACTATCTATGAGTCACCTAATTGAATTTTATATTTTGATTATGATAATTTTGAAAATGTTTGGCTTGTCCTAATAAAAATGTCTAGTTTCGCTTATGGTGATTCCCACTATTTTTATAATTTTTGATTAACCTATACATATTTATATACGTATTACCGGCAAAGTGTTGACTGTAGGTATTCTATAGAATGCCTCGTACTATTTGGCAATGTGTTAAATTTTAATGTTATTTTATATTATGCCTAGGCAATCTACACAATTCCTAGGATTTCTATAGAATGCCAATACTATATTAGGCAAAGTGTGAAATTTTGGTAATTGGTATTTACTCAAAATATTAAATACGATTATAAACAAAAATATTTTTAAATAATAATATGCTGTTTGTAACATAAATTTTAATATTTATAATTATATATATTTTAAATATTCTGTTTATAACAAAATGTGTATAGAATAATTATTTATTTAATTATTAATTTTAGTTAATGAATGTCAATTTATAAATTTACAATTGTCAAATTACAAATAATATTATTTTCTATACACAAATATTTTTTATTTTTACAATTTGATTTGCAAGTATACTTGACGAAACCTCGTCCAGTTTCTGTTGAATTTTTATAGTATGTAGAGCAATTGTTTTTTCAATTGTTACTTCGTTAATTTTATTATATTTCAATATATTTTAAGCATTCAAAATTTAGAAATTTCATTATAAATTTGGTTGTATTTATTATTAGATAAAAAAAAGTATTTTTCAAATTTTTTCGATTTTTATATAATTTATTATAAAAGCCTTGTGACATCTTTAAACATGTATTTACACAATGACATTGAAAAGTAAAATAAAAAAAAATATTACAATGACTTTATAATATATGGAATTTTTCTATAATAAATCATCGTATACGCGTGATAAGTATGATAAAATAATTATTAAGATAACTATTGGATCATCATTGATATTATTATATTTATAAGATTCAGTTTTTTAAGGTATACTAATTTAATAATATATCGCTTAACTATCAATTTTATACACTTCCTGCTCGGAGTTAAGTATTTTATAAAATATCTAGGCATTATATGAATTTTATAGTTTTCCGTTCATTACAGGGTGTAATACTTTACCGGTAACATATATATATATATATATATATCTTAGTATATTTTTAATAATAAAGTAAAATTAGATATTATATCAATTTTAACTAAATATTAATTTTTTTAAGGAAACTACTGATATTATTCCTCGAGAATATCAACTTCAGCTTTTAGAAGATATTAAAAAAATGAATACAATTTTATATTTACCAACTGGAAGTGGTAAAACTTATATAGCAACAATGCTTATCAAAGACATGGGAGAACCTTTAAATAAGTATGTATGCAAGCATTTAAATTGTTTAGAAATGTAAAAAAAAAATATATTTATTTTAGTATGATAAAAATTCATAATAATTGTTTTATTGATTTTTAACTATAACATTTATAGACCATTGGGTAGAGGAAGAAAATGGACATTTTTCATTGTTCAATCTGTGCCTCTTGTTAGTCAACAAGCAAATAGCTTAAGAAAACATTTACCATGGAATATAGGCACATTTACAGGAGACATGAATGTAGATTTTTGGTCTCAGGAGCATTGGAATAATATATTAGACAAATGCCATGTATGTATTAATTTAATTATATATATATAGACAATAATTATTTAATTTAGTTAATGATTAATTATAAATCAAATATACCACTATTATCTAATTTCTTCCGGGCCTGAAGGGTGATATATTTTGTTTTATCTAATTCTCTCTTAATTCCAGTAACTTTATACCCTGATGCTTTAATTCCAATTGATAAATATCACCTTCCATTTTCTGTTGAACTTCCCATAAATCCTGTTGATTTTTTTCATTCATTTTGTGAATATTCTTATGATTAGAATAATGGTAATTACTAATTTGTAATAATTAGTAATAACTACTAATTACTACTATTATAATAGAATGTAACTAATTACCATTCTATTATAACTTCTTGGTTCATTTAATTGGTCTGAATTTTACAATCTTAATTGTGAATTAAGATTGTTTAAATGAATTTAATTAATTATAATTAATACTCTAATTGATGAATTTTATTCTCTGTTATATTTTGTTATTAATCTTTACATTCCTAAAAATGTTCGTTTCTATCACCAATTCAATTTATCAGCTTTTAATTTTATCTCGCTCTACCTTGCGCCATGGCATCTCACGGACATAAATAATCTATACAGACCACACAAACTACAGGTAATGCAAAACCTACTATCCGTAATATGGCATCTACTAATGATATCCTCCAAGCCATCGCAACTCTCCAAACATCTCAGAAAAACATTTCGATCTATACAAAAAAAATTGCTATAATCAATCTGCTCAATTCAATAAACTCAAACAAAACCTAGTAAACATTTCCTCTCAAATCACCGAGCTTAAATCTGAAAATTTCTTTAATCGCACAGAAATTGATGCACTAAAGAGAAAAATCCGAGTACTTGAAGCTCCGAGCTCACACTGAATCTTCTGCCATCCAGTTAGTTTGAGAACTCTCGGAGCAAGAAAAATGTTCTCAAAACGTTGCTTATGACATTTCCAATTCCACCTCTCATTCTCTACAAGATAAAAAGACTGATGACTTTAACCATATTTCTGAAATAATTTCACCACTATCACTTTACCAGCTAACACTAAATTAGTTATATTTGGAAGTCAGATCCGTTTCCACTAGTAACTTTAAAAGAGGAAGGGGCGTCCTCATTACTATCCGTAAAGACATTAAGTCTCACCAACTAATTGTTCCTAATACGCCCAATGAACATCAATTTGCCCGTTTTTACATGCAGAATGCGCATTACATAATTTCCAGCGTATACATACTTCCCTCAAATCCCTACTCAATGTATGAATCCCATATGAAAACACTCGAATCCCTAATTCTTACTAATCCCAACTCAACTTTTATTTGTACCAGGGACTACAATTTACCAGAGCTTTCTTGGTCCAATGATGCTGATGGTCTCGTTTACTCCTCCCACTCTATTTCTTATAACCTCTGTGTACCTGAAACAATTTCTATCAATTAAATTTTACTTTTAATTTTAATAATTCCATTCTTGACCTAAATTTTTTCAATTAAGAACACATTCTCCACTGATAAAATTCACTCTTGACACTCTTATACCTTGCAATGAGCATCATCTCGTTCTAGTAATGTCACCTATCCATTTACAATTGTTTCCTCTTATCAATAACTGACACTCATTTTTAGACTTTCGTAAGGCTAACTATACCAATATTTTATCATTTCTGTCATCTTTTAATTGGTACGATACTCTTATGAGTTTGGATATAAACTGCTATATATTGTCTTTATGATGCTATTCATTCTTCCATCTTTCAAATTTGTTCCTAAGGTCTCGTATTTTCAATCTAACTTTCCTATTTGGTATTTTAAAGACCTTAAATCTTTAGTTTTTGTTAAAAATAAAGCATATGCTAATTTCAAATCTACTTAAGATCAGCAGGACTATCTCTCTCTGTCTCTTTTATGTACTCGCTTTAAACAGGAATAAAAAAAAATGCTATAACAACTACCTACACTACACTGAATCTCAGTTAATAACCCCAGAAGTTTCTGGAAATTTGTGAATAGAAACCGCACTAGCTCAACCATTTTCATCTCCCTTTACCTTAATGATAATCATTGCTCAGTTAAAAAACAAATCGCCAATTTGTTTTCAACTTATTTTTTTTCTGTTTATAAGCCATCTTTCTCTACTCCCATTGCTGATAGCCCTTTCCTTAATTTCTCCCTCCCAAGCAATGTATCTATCACTATGTCAGACATTGAGGTTGAGTTTGATGAATTGGCCATCTCCTCAATTACTGGGCCTGATGGCATACCTGGCATTTTCCTTGCTAAAATTAAATTTTTTATTACCTTTCCATCTGGCTCTTCTTTCGTTGAGGGAGTTTTCCCTGACTTTTGGAAATTAACATCAGTTACTCCAATTTATAAAGCAGGTGACAAGGACAACATTCGAAATTTAGGCCTATCTCCATTTTAAGTCATCTGGCTAAACTCTTTGAGCTCCTTGTTGTGCGTAGTATTCAACCAGCTGTTAATTCCATACTTATAAATGAGCAATATAGTTTTTGACCTAATTGCTCTTCAATATGTAATAGAATTGTTTTCAATAATTTTATTCTTTTAATCGAATTCGGATCAGTCTTATGGGATCTTTATACTGTTACTAACTCAGCTTGAAAGAGTTCAGCGCAAGTTTTTAAATTACGTCTCTTACATCCACAAGATTGATCACCCACCTCATGATTATCTTCCTGTTTTACAGTATTTAAAACTTAATAGTCTAGTTGACCGCAGAATTAATCCCAATTGAAGTTTTCTATATAAACTCTTAAATAACTATAGATGCACCTGAATTACTATTCAAAGTTAAGTTTAGAGTTCCTAATATTTATTATTGTACATCAGCTCCTTTTTATATCCCTTTCCATCATACCAATTACGGACGAAACCAACCCAATTATGGTATGATGCACTTAGCTATGCCTTTCAAACTTAATATTTAATACTGTGACATTTGTTTTATCTGTCTTATCTTTCTAAATAATTATATATATATATATATATATATATATATATATATATGTGTGTGTGTGTGTGTGTGTGTGTAAATGTTAATTTAATATTATCTGTACTTTGGAATTGCCTGTAACAAGTGTAAATAAATAAATAAAAAATATATTTTTTCTCATAAATATCCTATTTGGATTAAACATCTGTCCGTTTTAAAATATCTATTAAAACAAAAAATTATTACTCATGCTCTTCATAAATCTTCTAACTTCCATACTGACTATTTAAAGATTTCTGTTCTTTGTGCTATATGTAAATCAAAAATAAAATTGATTCTTTTAAATATTTATCTAATACTGAATCCTCATTTAGATAAAAAACCTAAACGATTTTGGTCTTTTGTAAAAAACATTAAAATCTTCATTTGACCTTGGCTCTGTAAGTTTAGGTGTAATATGGATATCAATGATGATAAAAGCATTATCAGTATTCATTATTCATTACTTATTCTGCTTCTGTTTAAAAAATTTGCAACACATCACTTTCTGAGTAACAACTTTCTGTTATTCAAACGTTTGATATCATTAATAACTGAAATCAATATTTTAGATATTTTTAAAGAATTAGACAAAACCAGTAAAATATCCATTGATCCTGATGGTTATCTACTTTTATTTTTATATTACTGTAAATTTATTCTTATTCCTCCTTTACATACAATTTTACCTTGGAGTTTTTCCTTTTTATTGGAAATCTACATTTATCAACTCTATTTTTAAAAAAAGGTTTGAAATCATTAGTCTCCAATTATTGTTCCATCTCGATTATTTCAATCATTCTTAAGATTTTCTTAAAAATTATTAACTATAAATTGACTTATATTTAACAATTTTCTTATCTCGCTTATCTTTTAGATGTAATAAATTAACATTAATAAATCTTATCGATTTTAAACATTTTATTACATTTTCATCAAACTGATACAATTTTTAGATTTTAAAAAAGCCTTCGATAGTATTAATCATAGTCTGTTAATAATAAAATTGGAAAAAAAATGGTTTCTTCAATTTTTTATTGTCTTAGTTAGCTTCCTTTTATTAGTCGTGGATCTCAATTTTTTAAAAATTAAAAACTATTTGAAGTGATAACATCACCTTTGGTGTTCCTCAATAGGATCATTTTTCTCTTTTCTATTTAATTTATTTATAAATAATATTTATTTTATTAATTATTCTTACATCTTACTGTTTGCTGATGATATGAAAATTTTTAAATCCATAAATTCTCATAAATGCTCATAATATTTAGAATGATTAAAAAAACTTTAATAACTAGTATACGTAATAGTCTTTCCTTAAATATCGATAAATGTCAATCAATTAATTTTTTGAAAAAACGCTCCAATTTGATTTTAGATCAAATTTTTAGATTATGTATTGCTTTTACAAAGATGTTTTTTTTTCTGATGTATGAAAACATTTTTTCGGGTAGAAATAATGATCCGATTACCACGAATAGGGTAGGTGATAACTAATTGAGTTTTGATCATAGGAACTTGAAATTTTTTTTGAGTACTCAGATAGGAATTTGGAAACTATTGGTTGGTTTTCTGACTAAGTGTAAAGCTTTTTAAATTTTTTCAAAAAATATTTAATATTACCTAAAATTTTGAGTTTATTAGTTTTTATCAAAGCCTAATAGAATTAACTAACTAAATTAATCTTTTTACGAAATATTTTGAAAATCGTAACTGACAATATTTTTATATAAGCTTTTAAAGTTAAAACTACCGAAAATAGGTAAAATTACAGTTTAGTTATTTTTGAAGCGGTATCAGGTATCACAGTGATAGCAATAGAATAAAATAAGTTAATGTAATTTGTGGCAATAACATAAATATATATTTTATTCTATGTAAAATAATTTGTTCTATTAGGAAAATATGTGTTAGATATAATCTTAAATTGATCATCATGATTTTGTTTTACTAAATGAAAAAGATATTCATATTATTCATATAAATTTCAAGAAATTGTAAATAATAAAAACATCTATAAAACTATAATAATAAAGGACCAAATTAAAAAAAATTTTCTATCAATATTTTTGTAATATTTAAATTGAACAAATCAAGAAGATTGATTTTGAATGTTCCTCCTTCGTCGCCTCCGGAGAAATTAGTAGTTTGTTATAATTAAGATTTGAATGAAATGATATTGCATTCAAAATACGATTCTGAGCAAAACTCGGTCAGATATACAATATATTAAACTGAATATTTGTTCCAAAATTTTACCACTTGTATATACTACCTATGAAAAAAATTAAACAATTTTACAACTCCCTTCAAATGTTCAAAACTGCATTAGATATACCAATTTATTTAAAATCAAATTCACGGCAACTACAATTTTGGAAATTTTCAATCATTTATGGTAGTTTTTCATATCCTAAGGGAAGACTTTTGAGAAATTCGTAAAATGAGCTAAATAAAGTATAAAGTTCCAAGTAGGTGTAATTTTCTGCCGAAAGTATACCCTTACTCATGGTAATTGAACAATTTTTTCAAAAATTATTTCAGATAAAAAAACCCATCTTTGTAAAACCAATACATTCTTCGCTTTGTTCAGAATCTATAATAGCTATATTGAATTTTACATATGATTTTACAATTTTTATCTTTTGAAATTAAATGCTTAAAAGTTTGTAGAACTATATACATTTAATACATTTTATTTTACTATGTTAAATAAATAATTATAAAATGCAAAGTGTATTCAATGTTACATTGTTTTTAGAATTTTTACAGTGTTGTATACCTATTTAAATTAATAAGCCAAATAAATAAATTAATCAATAATTGGCCCAGTATTTATTTGTATTTGTTTGTTTTAGATTATAGTTATGACAGCTCAAATCTATTTAAATAATTTGCAACATGGTTATATGAATATCAAGGATGCTAACGTTATTATTTTTGATGAATGTCATCATGCTGTAAATAATCATCCATTTAAACAAGTTAGTTTAATTTTAGAGTACTTACTGAGAGAATTTACTTAATTTAAAATATTAAAGAATTTATTGGGATTTTATTTATAAATCTTAAAATATCCTAAGTAAGATACAAATTTATTTCACATTTCATTGAAGACAAAGGAAAAATTTGTTTTCGCCCATTTTTGTATATTTTTAGAGCTGTTTTTCTCATTAAAAATTTTAAGGGATTTTTTAGACATATTTTTTATATAAGAATGCAAATAAACATTTTCCTTAATGAATTATTATTTTTTATTCGTTCATCAGTTTATCACGAATGTTTAAATAAGTATTGGAGTTATTGAAAATGTATACAACTGAGTACAAACCAATAATTTATTTTTTTTAATGAGCTATTAATCAAATATACTATAATAAGTATTGTTATATATAATAATGGATTGGTACTATAAATATTGGCTTTTAAATACTTAAATCAATTTATCAATAAATAAGTGTTGACAATAAATATTATGTACTATAGTTGATTGTATGACCTTAGGTTATGACATAATTTCAGCTCATATATTTACAGAATTTTGTGTAAAATCAAATTAGTTTTAAAATATTAAATATAAAAAAAAATTGATATGTATATTAAATTTTTTTTAAATATTTTAATTTTACATATTTTCTAATTTTTAATGCTATTTGTAGTGCATATTTTAGTATTTAGAATTGCATTTTAAAGTGCTAAAAATTAACTTTGTTAGTGCTACGACTTCCGAGCTTAGATAATAATATAAGAATATCTGGAAAATATCTTAAATCCCGATATATCTATAACAACTTAACAAATATTAAAATGTATACATATTATAATATATTTTTTTAATAAGATAACAAGGTGAGGGGTCATAGTGTATTTGTGCATAATGTTTGCAAGTGTTAGTAAGAGAGAAGTCGGAAGAAGTGAATGAGATGCTTGAACAGTAAAGAGCAATGCTGAAGAGAAAGTATTAGTGAACTGAGAAAACTGAGGCAATTAATTGTGTATGATTTTAAAGGATCAAAAATTTGATAGTGAAAGATATTTAATGATGATGATGTAGTATTTGAAACTGATTGAAGTATATATCTGATTTTTTTTTTTTTTTTTTATTAAATAAATTAGATAATGCAAGTAATTCATGATACTAATTTTACAAATAATGATAGTCCTCATATACTAGGACTCACTGCTACATTGATTAATTCAAATACCAAAAATGTCAGAGAGGAGTTAACTAAATTACAACAAACTTTTAGTGCCACAATAAAGACCAAAAATGAAAAGAATATTAAAATGTAATTTGTTATTCAATATAAGTACCTATTTCATGTGATTTCGTAATAACAATAAATATAATAATAATATGTATTGTTTTCATGATAGTTTTTCAGCAAATCCTAAAGAAAGTATTGCTTTATATAATGAGTATCTTCTTGATGAAGAATTAATCATTATTACTGATAAAATAAAATTATTTGATGATTTTTTAAGAAGTTTTAAGAATCCAATTAAAAATGAACCAATTAGAGTAAACAATGAAATTTATTACATGGAACAACAAAAGCCAATTTCAAAAATGTTGGCAAATTATTTTCTTGATATAGAAGTATATTTTTATATAATTTTTTAAGAGTTACAAGTTATAAATGTTTTGTTATTTTAGGTAAATCTTAAGGATAGTGGAGTATATGTTGCATATTTATTAACTTGGCATTATATTACTGAAGTTGAAAAAAAAAAGAAATTATGTACTGATGCAGAAAAAATTATGATTTTTGCTTTAGTATTGTCTGAATTAACTATGATTAGAAAAATGTTTTCTGATTTCATGAAGAAAGACTCTACAAACATAGAGAGTCCTTCAACTATATTCAAAAATGCATCTCCGAAGTTACAAAATTTGATGGAAATCTTATCAAATTTAAATCGCTCTGATATTTGTTTAGTATTTGTTGATCGTCGAACAACTGCTAAAATTTTATATCATTTTATAAAGGTTTAAATATGTTAAAATAAAATGTATAGAATTGATTTATTTTAATTATTGATATTTGTAACAGGACTTCACTCGTGAACAAATTCAAGGAAATATTGTATGTGATTTTATTGTAGGAGCTAAAGGAATATTTAATATTGATTCTAAAGAAATGCTATATAAGAAACAACAAAATAGTGATATAATTAAAAAGTACTTTATAAATTGTGGATCAGATTTAATATAAGTAGTAATGAAATTTATTAATCTATTAAAACCTAACTATTTTTTAGATTTAATGAAAAATTGATAAATGTTTTAATAACATCGGAAGTATTGGAAGAAGGTGTTGACATTAAAACTTGTAATTATGTTATAAGATATGATTCTCCTAAAAATTTTCCGTCATATGTTCAATCTAAAGGTAGAGCACGTAGTGTTGAAAGTAATTTTATTGTTATGGTTCCAAATTTATTAAAATTTGAAAAGGTTCAACTAGAATATATTGAAATGGAAAAAGAAATTAATAAAGTATATTATATGGTTTTATAATTTTATTAAACTAGCAATAAAGAAATAATTTTCTTTTTTTTTAGATATTAGTACATGATGAATTAGATGATGATAATAATGAAGACAATTTAATAGAAGTTTTTAAAACTAAATATGCAACATTAACACATGAAATTGCTATTAGTATTATTAATAGGTATTTGATGATGAATTAATTTTAACATTTAAAAATTGATATTTAAATTGTATTATTTATTTGGGTTTTATAGATATTGTAATTCTTTACCACAAGATCGTTTTACTTATTTAATTCCAGAATGGTATGTGGCAGAAACTACTACGGATAATAAAAAATATAAACTCAAACTACCAATAAATAGTGCTATTTCGACTACTATTGATGTAAAATTATAATTTGTTAAATTTTTGTATAGTTATAAATTTTTTATCATTATTTTTAGGGGATATCTTGTAAGAATAAAAAAAATGCAAAAAAAAGTGCAGCATATCATGCATGCATTCAATTATATAAAGTTGGAGCCTTGGATGATAATTTGCTGCCTGTAAGTATTAAAAATAAACCTATATTTAATGATTCAAAATGGTTTCCACATTGGGTTGAGGAAGATATTGAAGCCCGTAAATTTAAATTAAAACCCGGAACAAATAAAATGAAGAGAATGGTGCATATTGAAGTAATTTATTTTATTTTATAATTCTTATAATGTGGCTAAAATGTGCTAAAATGTGCTGAGTGTATTCTAGAGTCCATCATATTTATATGGATCATATCCACAAGTAGAAAAACAATCATATTTACATGTTATTCATTGTGTTCCTAAGTACAATCAACTAAAAGATTCTAACTATTTAACATTTGATAAACTATTGAAATCAGAAAAAGAATATGGAATTCTAACATCAAAAAAATTACCACATGTAAGTTAAACAACGTTTTTAATGAATATCAATAATTTATGTTGGATATCACTAACCATATATTTTAATTATTGAATATAATTTATTATTAATTTATTATTGTCATCACTGTGTCTTAATTTATCAATATCAGAAATTTGTAAAATAAGTGTGTTTTTTGTCCATAATAAAAATAACTAATAAAGTTTACAATAATAATATTGATTATATTATAAACTATTTGATATAAAAAATAATTGAAAATATTATGTTGATATTATATTTAAATATATTTGATATATATTTTAGTATTTACCATGTTTAAGAATTTCAATTAATTTTTTTTTTAGTTATCAGATTTTCCTATATTTTTACATTTTGGTGATGTTAATGTTCATATAAACGTTAATGTTGCAATGATTTATCTCAATCACGAATCTCATAAGAAACTTGAACAATTTCATAACAAACTATTCTTGGATGTTTTGGGCGTGAAAGACTTTATTGTTAGAAGTTATAGAAATGAAAAGAATTCATACTTGATAGTTCCTACTTATTATTCAGGTTTTATTAAATATATTAATATTAATATTTGTTTATATCTTAAATATTAATGCTTTTTTTATTATTTTAGATAACATGTATAATATAGATTGGGATGTTGTTGATATAAATATATTTGTAGAAACGGAAGTACCTACAATAGAACAACGGAAATCTAAATTTTATGAAGAATATCTTAAAATGCCTTATGTTATTTCACCGTGGTATAGGAATATATCGCCAACACAAGTAATTAATATAAATATATGATAGTAACAAATAGTAATACATATATTAATATACCTTTCTGTTAATACATTATTTTTATTTGTGTAACAGAGATATATTGTTACTGATGTTTATTATGATATGACACCCGAAAGCAGTTTCCCTACTGCTGAATATGATACATATAAATCATATTTTAGTGACAAGTATAATATCCAAATAACTAATAAAAATCAACCTATGATAAAAGTAAAGTCATTGGGTGTGTCAAAAATTAATTATTTAACTCCTAGGTAACATGATATTATATCATTTAATTTAAATATGATAATTATTTTTGTTATTTATTTTTAGGATTTGTTTTAGTAAAGCTGATAAAAGAAATGAATATATTGAAATGCTTGTCCCAGAATTTTGTATTTGGCATAAATTTCCATCAGTTTATTGGTTAAAAGCTTTGTTGTTACCAACCATATTGTACCGATTAAATAATTTATTACTTTCTAAAGATCTTCTTCTAAAATTTAACTCTATATGTAACAGTGAAATAGATGAAAATTCAGACTGTAAGTTAATTAAATTTAATGAGATTATTTATAAGTCAGCGGTTCCCAACCCCAGGTCGAGAAATTACTCTCATACAATACCCAAATCAGGGTCACAGTGGCTAATTTTTTTAATTCTGAATTCTATCATATAATTACTTTTTTCTAATGTATTAAAATTAGGTGGGAGGGTGAACACCTAAAAGGCACGACTCTGTATACATATTTATTAAACAAATAATATATGTCAAAAAATTTATATTATATTAATTTTACAAATTTTTTTTTTATGTATGAAGACACTTTTTCGAATAGAAATAATGGTCCGATTACCATCAATAGGATATGCTTTCGGTAAAAAATTTCATCTTGTTGGTACTTTATATAGCTCATTTTTTGAATTTCTCAAGTTTTTCTTTGGCAGAAGAAAAATTACTAAAAATGGTAGAAAATCACCAAAATTACGGTTTCCGTTAATTTAATTTTTTTTTATTTCATGATAACCAATTGTGTTTTGATTGTAGGGACTTCTACATTTTTTTGAGTATTCTCTTAGGTAGTTTAAACATGTGATAAAATTTTGGAACATATTATCAGTATAATATATTGTATCGTATTGAGTTTCGCTTAGAATTGTATTTTTGTATAAAATATAAATGCAATATAATTGCATTAAAATCTTAATTTTAATAAAATAATTTCTCTGTGGACCGACGAAACGAAGGAGGAATGTCTAAAATCGACCTTCCCACTTTTTATTTGTTTCATTTACATTTATTTTTCTCAATTAGATTTTGTCATAAGCGGAAGTGTAACCTTAAATCAAATTTACTGTATTGTATAGTATATTACTATATACTTTATAGGATTATTGATATATGATTATATGATTTTTAAGGATTGAGTAAAGATTAATTAGAAATGTCATGGCCATAAAAGGTTGGGAACTATTGGTTTATACATTACTAAATTATCAAATATAATAAATATACAACCTAATATTTTATTAATAGCAGACACAATTGAAATGGATAAGTTTTGTGGCTTTACTGAAATAAAAAAGAAAAATATTATCTTGCCAATTAGTGAAACATTAAAATACTTAGAAAACTCTCATAACGATATGGCTAATGATTGGAATTTTAATAATTTACCTTTTGATATTGAGAGACAGAAAAATACTACATTGTTAGATGTTTTAAATTATCACACATTTATGTTTGCTTTAAAGAAATCTAATAGTAAAGAAAATAAATATTCAAATATAGTAAGTAAAAATATAAAACTAAATTACCTAATACTATCTAGTAATTACTAATATCTACAATATTTATTAAATGTAACAATCTTATAATATACACACATTTTATCTATCGTAATTAAAAATAAATGTTATTCTTCATTCTTTCATACTACATTTATCTAAATGACAATTGAAAATATTAAAACAAAATTATATTATTTATGTATATACGAAGTAAATAGAAAACCAAGTTGCAAATATAGTATGATTACATACTTAAATATGATTACAAATAGTTTTGTTACAAGCCAGATAATATGATCTTTGATCATTATTAAGAGTAGCTAATGTCTTTGCAAAATATTAAACTTGAGGACTTTTAATAACTATTTTAAAACACTTAATATAATTCAATTTAACAATTCATTTAATAATGTGATTTGAAGCTACTTATTGACTCTGGATATACTATTTCGGAGTAATCTTTTCGAAAGTAATCCTCTTTTTATATTTATCTGTTCAATGATTATGAACATTTTAATATTGATATTCAAAGCATGATAATTAATTCTTTAAATAATATTATTTAAGTATGATTTTATGTTTTAGATATTTTCCTAAAATAAGGTGTTTTTTTTTTATACTTGAACCAATGACTTATGCAAATATACTTGTTATTTAGATTATACTATTATTATTTTATAATAATCTATATTTAACATATAATTTAAGAGTCTTTAACAGTCTTAAGAACTATTTTACATATACTGCGACCATTTAAAAGTCGTTAGTAGCCCAGATATTGGTGTTATATTTTAAATGTAAAGGCATAAGATTTAGATATTTTTAAAATGGTAGTGTGTAGTCAGAATTTTGCTGGTTTTTTTCTGGTCCGTTCTGATGCCAGGTATTTGTTTAATGCTCATAATTCATTTCCGATGTTTTTTAATATTTGTAGTCATCCTATATATTTTTTTACAAATAATTGTTTATTTTTAATCTCATTCTATTAAATATTATACCTTAATTCTCTTCGGTATACTTAAACACATTTATTTTTCCAGAAAAATGAAATGTTAAATACACCTCATTTAAATAAGGTTAGTATTAAAAATTAAAATTAATATTTTATTATGAGTTTATGTTTGGAAATCTTATATTGGTTTATTAAAACCATTGATTATATCTTTGGAGATGTATTGAATATTGTGATTGGATACAATACTAGCTATATCTATTTCTGATTATTATGTTCTTCAATTTGACAAAATTGTCTTCTGAATTTAAGTGTAATGCATTGCAGTACATGCTTATTTGAAAATGTTAAGATAAACAATGGTTTAGTTCATAATTTTATGGTACTAGTGGTACATATTAAAATATAAAATATTATTATTATATGTACTTATGAGTTACGACTACCTAAATATGTGGTGGACTACAATAAACTAATGACACAATTTCATATTTAAATTTATGACAGTTTTATATAAAGATCATTGATTTAAGGAGAAAAGTCCCCTAAAAAAAAATCAATATCTCCAATAGTTCTCATGATATTGAATATGTTAGAAATATGTATTATGAGTACAGTTTCTGCGTGTTTATTGACATTTGTCGCTATGTATTTTTGGCACTATCGCTTTATTCCGCTTTCAAATATCCTTCGACATGTTGTGCAA
>CM023359.1:17805542-17866981 GCA_013282895.1 Eriosoma lanigerum
AGTTAATTTCAATAACCCATAAATGCCTTATTATATATTTAATGTTTAATATTCTGATGTATATTTGGATTCTTATAATACATTAGTAATGCCCTTTTTACTTGGTGTATCAGAATTTATATTCTGACTTATGATTACCTGGTTTGTATTTTATTTTTTAATCATATATTCATACTTCTTTAGTTAAAATTTTCATCCTACTATATTATGAAGTAAGATACAAACCAGATACTCAAAGTACAAATTCTAGTGTACTAAGTAGAATAGGGATCACTAATGTAACACAGAAATCCAAAACTCAGAATATCAAACATACATTGAAGAAAGATTGAAATGATTAAATGAGTAATAATAAATACAAATATTAAAAAAGTAGTAGAATATAATATTTTTAAAATATACAATAGAACATCTCAAGATTTTCAAATGAGCATAGGTATTGCCCCTGAATTTAAAAGAAAATTTTGTCAAATTGAAAAACTTAAAAATCAGAACAAGTTAGTGACAGACATAGCGACGAGTATTGTGTCCAATCACAATTTTTAATACACCTCTAAATATCTAACTTTAATTTTTTTGTGTTAAACTAAATATTTAATGTAAGTAAAATAACATAGTATATAAAAAAAAAAAACATACATAATGTCTCATAAATTAGGTATCACTGTTTCTCTCTGTTTTTTTTTCATTTATATATTAATATATCATAGTAGTTGTTGATTATGCTAGAGTTACTATATTTAAAATATGGTTATACCTATTATATTAAAATAATAATTTATAATATAAGCTTTACTTATAATCCATTTCTCAAATGTAATGATTTATCATTGATTGATAAGAGTATAAATATTTTTTAAAAAATCAACTCTACCAAATTATTTATATATATATTTAGTAAACAGTATATCATTAAATGATAGTCTTTAAATTATTGATGTTTTCAAATATAATAAATATTTTTGATTTCAGATTGAAATGGATGATATACTAAGAAATGTATTAACTGAATTAAATGTTTTAAATCTTACTCACAACGAACCACCTATATTGAGTCCATTGACAAAAAAGTATTCAGATAAAATCTCTGGGCCCAAGCAAAGTGATATTCTAAAAGTTAATATAAAGTTTATTTTTATGCATATTACTTCATTATAATTTATTATTAGGCATGTAATTTGTATTAGTATATATTTTTTTATTCGCTGCTGTATTAAATTTTTAATGTGCAGATATGTGAATAATTTATAAATAGGGAATGATTGAATATAACATTAATATTTATTAAGGAGCTATATAAATGTGTTATCTATGCTAAGTAAATTAGAGATGGGTCTATGCTATGTGGAAAAAAATTGAATTTAACTGTATTTAATTCGATACAGAAATTTGAACATGATAATTTGTTGTAATTAAAATATGGTTTTAAAGATTATGATCATGTCAGTTGTCGCTTTGCTGTAAACTAATTAATATAATAAAAATTACAATTTTTATATTACCGTCTAAATTTAAGAAATTTAAAAATATGAAAATCAATATCAAATAAATATAATTTAAATGTACCAATATGCCCTTTTACTTTTTATTTCTTCTGTTTTCTGTGTTGACTACCATTTTGCTTATTTAATAACTGTTAGGCATAGATTAGTTTATTATATGTTAAGAAAAAACAAATAATGAAATATTGATATAAAAAAACTAAAGTGATACAATTTATATAACAAATATCCCATACTCATTATATTGTTATATACACAAAAATTAAACGTTTTTGACTTTATTTTATTATATTTATATAAAATCAAAAATTATTAATTTTATCTTTTTAACAAGTATATTTTTATTTATGTACAGGTAATAACACCACCATTTGCAAATGATATGTTTAACTATGAACGCATGGAAACATATGGTGATAGTTTCCTTAAATTTGCCACATCATTAGTATTATTTGATGCATTTAAATTAGAAAATGAAGGAGTTCTTACTGATTTAAAAATGAAAATAGTTGGTAATCGAAACTTATTTTATGTTGGCAAAAATTTTAATATTGGATCTTATTTATTGGTATTTAAAAAAAAAAAATATTTAAAGCTTAGTTATTTTAATAAATTCTACATTTTAATTTTTAGGTGAATAGTTTTGAACCAACATTGGATTGGGTACCTCCTTGCTTCGTTGTTCACCATAAATTAAAAGAAATCATTGAGATGGGTAATTTTATGTCGGATGTTCTTCATCAGATTTATATCCCGAGAGATGATAAATATTCTGGTAAAATAAATCAAATTTTGATTACGAAAAAAAAAATTAAGATATATTATAGTTTTTCTTTATAGTATATTAATGTAGTGATTTACAATTTTAATATTACATTTGTATTCTTATATATATATATTTATGTAGACTTCAATAACTCTATTTTAATATATTTAACCTGTCACCATATTCAGTGAATATTTTTTGTAAAATTTATAAGCACGGTGTAATTTTTCATCACATTAAATTTTGTATTTATTCTGTATTTAATAATCAAACCAATATTTTTATACAATTATAAATACAAGGTCCGGCAGTGAAATAGGATGATTTGAGATGGAGATAAAAATATTTAATTAGGTGATGGGGACCAATATATATTAAATATATAAATATAGGGACGGTCTTTGGTCTGTTGTTATCAGCATAACCTACCATTTAATAACAATATATCTTTGGACAGGTAAACAATGTAGTTTTGGATTTAAAGCATAATACAAAAATGACATTGTTTTACTCAAGCACGTCATTTTAAAATGCCGCGCAATCAGCCTATTTTATTGGAACGCAAATAGAGTTTAACCTCCTGAAAATATTGAACGTGTTCTATGAGAGGTATAAAAAAAGTCATGCCAATTACCATGTTTCAGTGTTTGAATAAAATTCACTACTTTGATAATATGCTTTAATAGCTAAGCTGCGATTTTCACCTGGCCAACGCGATACATTGTTACTAAATGGTAGGTTGTGCTGATAACGATAGTTTGTTCCGTCTCCAAATAAAAAGTTTTTATTTTTATTTCAAATCATTCCGTTTCACTGACCCTGTATAATAATATTAATATATATTTCAAGTTTTTATTACATAATTTAAAAAAAAATCCAACTTAATCTTTATTTACATGCAATTTTTACAACTTATGTTTTATATGAATACTTTAAAATATAACACTATTAATTTTTTTTCAAGATGTCTAAGCATTTTGGACATATTTCTATTAAGTATCAAACTAAATGGTAATTTGTAATCAAAATTGTAATACGATATATCATAATTATCTAAATTGTAATCCATAGGTACATATTTTTTGCCTGAACTCAAATCTAACTAATCTGAATAATGTTCAGAATGAAAATCTTCAATAATTTCGGTACAGTTGTTATCGCTTGATTCACCTTTTAATATTTCAGTTTCAGTTTCTTCCAAAAATTATTTTATTTGTCTTTTTTAATCTTCCATTTCAAAATTTAAAAAAGCAGGAAGGTCAATTTAGGACATTCCTTCTTCGTCCCTTCATTCCTTGAATAAATTAATGGTTTATTATAATTATTAAAATTTGAATGCTGTACTACACTTATATATTACCTATGTTAGTACTCAAAAAAAATTTCATGTCCCTAGGATCAAAACTCAGTTAGTTATTACAAATTAAAATATAAAAAATTACAGAATTCGCAATTTTGCCCATTTTTTGCCATTTACTGGTAGTTTTTCTTCGTCTAAGGAAAAACTTTTGAGAAATTTGAAAAATGAGCTTAATAATGTACCAACTAGATGCAATTTGCTACAGAAAGCATATTCTATTTGTGGTAGTCACACCATTATTTCTACCCAAAAAAATGTTTTCATATAAAAAATAAATCTGTATAAAAACAATACATTCCCCGCGCCGCTCAGAATCTAATATTGAAAATAAAAAAAAATAAAGGATTGCAAATTTATATTGTGAAATAACGTGCGTGCGATAATTTTATTCCAAACTGACATTATATACAAATCAAGTTATTGTTACGAACAAACTAATGATCACACACAATTAGGAATAAAATAATTTTATACTATACTTTTAGGTAGTTAGATATAATTTCAGCATTATCATATCTAAGATACTGGTTTTACAGTCAGTTTGAAAATAGCTGGGGTATATTTATACCCTTTACACACAGTGACAGGTTAATTAAATAATCTTTATATTTTAGGTACATTGACAGATGAAACTTGGAGTGTCATTGAAACTGAACTCATAAAATTTAAAAAATTATCAGATATGCCAATGTCTGATAATGAAAATGGAGTTGAGATAAATATAGGCCATTCACAATCTGATTTATTTATATACAAACAATCAGTCTCAGATAAAATGGTTGCAGATTGTGTTGAATCTCTCATTGGAACTTATGTATATGTGAGTAAATAATGAATGTTAACAATATTGTATTTTTATATGTTTTTGAACACAATTTTTTTTATATTACAGCATTGCGGAGTTGAATGGGGGTTCAAAATTCTTCATGGTCTTGGTATCATACCAAAAGATTTTATTGATGCTTACAAACCTAAACCAAATATGAATTGTGAATTATATAATAATATAAATTTTTCCCATATTTTACCGGGTTATGAAATACTTGAACGGAGAATTGACTACACATTTAAACATAAGTATCTTTTAGTTCAAGCACTTACCCATCCAACTTACCAGCTTGAATTTATTGAATGCTATCAAAGACTTGAATTTCTTGGGGATGCTATACTTGGTTAGAATTAATTATTTTATTTATTTATTTAATTAAGTAGTAATTTAATAAACAATCTTAATGATATAATTATTAATTATCAATGTAATTTGTATTCAAAAATTTTCAATTATAGATTCTGAGCCGAGCAAGAATTGTATTGTTTCTACAAAGATGTTTTCTTTTTTTTATATGTATGAAAACATTTTTTTGGATAGATATAATTGTTTACCACAAGTGGGGTATGTTTTCGGCAGCAAATCGTGTCCTCTTAATTTCGCAAAAGTTTTTTCTTGAAAAGCAGAAAATCGGCAATTTCTATACGCTTTTTTCTGATGAATGAAAACCTTTTTTCGGGTAGAAATAATAGTTGATTACCATAAATAGGGTACCTTTTCCGCACCAAATTTCATCTAGTTGGTACATTATTTAGCTCATTTTTTGAATTTCCCAAAATTTTTTCCTTGAGATACAGAAAATTGGTAAAATTATGGTTTCTGTTATCCTAAATTTATTTATTTTTTGATTATTAATTGAGTTTTGATCATAGAAACCTGAAAATGTTTTTGAGTACTAATATAAGTAATATTTACGTTTAGTAAAATTTTTAAATAATTGGTCTGTTTTTTGGCTAAATATTTAGAGCATTGAATTTTTTCCAAAAATGTTTAAAGGTATGAAATTTTATAGAAGCCTACTCATATATTATTTAATCTATTTACAAAATATTTTGAAAATCGTGACTGACAATTTTTATCATGAAATAATAACTACTTGAATATTGATCATAGGGATTTGAAATTTATTTTACACATTTTCATATGTAATTTACATTCGTAAATTGGAATGGATTATTAGAATAATATATTGCAATATATTGAAATTTGCTCAGAATCGTATTTTCTAATGTAATATCATTGCATTCAAATCTTAATAATTTCTCTCTCTTTACTACTTTTTCCGAGGACCGAAGGGCTGAAGAAGGAACGTCCGCAATCGGCCTTTCCCACTTTTTTATTTATCTTATTTTAAAACAAATTTATTAAAATGCTACTACTACTAGTGTCATAATTTCAATGTTCAAAATATGAAACATATGTAAAACAAATTATATTGATGGATGCATCAAAGTAGATTTAAAAGCTTATTGTAATAATGTATTGTAAGTCTGCATCACCTAACCTAACCATTACCACTGACAGCATACATAGACATATTATATGTGTCATGAAACATAGCGCTCCCAACAATAACAAAATTCTTTTAATGTAAAACAAACTCTCAACATCAAAAATGTATGAAATATAATTACTTTTATTATTACTTTTATCGAATATTAAACAATTAAACATTATAATTTGTATATTAAAATTTTAATTACTGAATATTTCAGATTTTTTGATAACAACATATATAATTGAACACTGTAATAATAAAACTCCTGGTGAGATAACGGATATTAGATCATCACTAGTAAATAATATTACATTTGCATCATTAAGCATTCGTATTGGACTTCATAGATTTCTTTTAGCCAAGTCTGTACAATTGACTGATGCAATTGATCGTTTTTATGAATATCAGCAAAAAAACAATCATCAAATTGGCCAGGAAGTAAAATTTTGTTTATATTGTCTTAATATTTTTATCCGTACCGCAATTAGATAGTAGGATTTTATTTTATTATTATATTATAACGTAATAAATTTCCTTAGGTTTTATATCTAATAGAAGAAAGAAATTGTTGTGCTGCTGAATCTATTGATGTTCCAAAAGTATTGGGGGACTTATTTGAATCCTTAATTGCTGCAGTTTATTTAGATTGTGATAGAAATTTAAATTTCGTATGGAAAATTGTCTACAGATTTTTAGAACATGAAATCAGTAAGTTGAAAAAATATGTGATAATTATTTTTATTAAAAACATTTTTAGATTTTTTTTATAATATTCATGTTAGTCTTAGTTGATGTATAAGATTATTTGTAATGTTTTATCTTTAGAATTTTTTTATTATTGATATTTCTTTGTTGAATTCATTTGTTCAAATCACTATTTCCTCGGGAAATGCAGAATACACATGACGTATATATTTCATTTTAATTTATTAAAAACATAATAACTCAAATTTGTTAAACTTAAAACTTTTAAATTTTTAAATTTAATTAAAATATTTGTCCTATAATTTATTATAGAATTATATTGTACACTAACTATGTATTTTATTAACACAATTTTTATTTTTTCAGAAGAATTTTGTACCAATATTCCTAAAAACCCTATACGTATTCTCCATGAAACAAAATTACAACCACATTTTAGGTTTGTACTAAATATATAAATAATAGTGATGGCTCGTGGTCATTTGTAGGGGAAGTACAACTTTAAATATGAAATAATATATTCTTTCTTCATATGAATAATAATAAATAAAGACACATATTTCCTAATCTGTCCTATAATGATAATAATGATCTTTATTTCAGAAAGTCTATATAACATTAAATTATACTTATAATATACTATCTGACCCAACCTTTAAGAAAACTTGTTTTAGGTTGGGCGAGTCTTGATAATATTACGATTTCAGTTATATTTTTAAAATGATAACAATAACGTTAAATTAAATCTATACATTTTACACATAATAATATATATAATATAAGTGTTTAATTAAACATTAAACTAAGAAATTAAATACATTTTTTAATTTACATTTTAAAATTATTAAGAGAAAGAAATAAGTAATAATGCGCTTTAGGCTTATGAATTGAAAATAATATAAGAAAACACGATGATATTTATAATAATATTAATATGTTATAATTTATTGTTTGGACTAATTGTTGTGTAGACATTTAATGTGTCAATATAATGTATAAAAATAATGGAAACTGTAATTTTGCCGATTTTCTAACATTTTTTGGTAGTTTTCCTTGTCCCAAGGAAAATTTCTTGGAAAATTAAAAAAATGAGCTACATGAAGTACCAACTAGCTGAAATTTTCTACCGAAAGCATGAGCACAAGCATATTCTTGGTAATCGGGCCATTATCTAAAAAGTTATTTAAAAGTTTTTATAAACATCATTAAATTATAAAATTATAATTTTATTTTAGACTAATCCAGTCTAATTACTAAAATTATTATTATATTTTTCATTTAATTTTTATTTTATTTAAATACAGGCATAGTCCAAGTCAACAATAGGATAGTGCAATATATTTAAGTTATTAACACTTCATAGAACATACTTAGTACAATTTTACAATTATAAATAAAATGAGGACAAGCTGTTCTCTGTAGGTGGAGACAGATTAAGGGAGAGTTGTAAAAATAATTGGCTAGGGTGAGAGGGATGTGAAATGGAATGGAAGGATTGATAGCTCAGGCAGGGATTTTGAAATTTATAAGAAACAAAAGTGCAGGGAATCCAAAATATAGATAGAGCCGGAAAGAATATTTAATAAAAAGGATAGGTTGTATACATAGCAACGGTCAGCCAAGGAGAAAAGATTAAGGGTATGAAGGACAGGTAAATAGTCATGGGGAGGATGAGGAATATGAAGCTTGTGGGCGGCCACTCGCAGGAACTTTCTCTACACACGCTCTAGCATAGTACTCACATCAGCAGTTGCAGGGTTCCATACAATACAACCATAATCAAAAATGGGGCACACTAACGAACAGTAAAGGCTTTAAGAGAAGTTAAGAGGCAAAATTCAGAGGAGGACCGGAAAATGAAACCAAGGAGTTTGAGGGTTTGACAGCAAATAATATGAATGTATTTTACTGGTGAAAGGGAAGAAGTAAGGGTAAAACTTAGGTCACAGATGGAATTAACAAAAGAATGAATAGGAACATCATGAATAAGCTAAGGATAATTGAAAGGAGGCCGGGAACGGAAAAGGTGAAGACACTGAATTTAGGAATTTTAAGAGAGAGACCAATATACTCGCCCCAGGAAACAAGATTATTAAGATCCTGCTGGAGAATGATACAATCGGATGAGAATTTGATGTGGTGCTAAAGCTTAATATCATTATCGATAATAAGGAGATTAGAATGGCAGAGGAATTATCAGGAGAGCAAACAATAAGTGAGATAGAAAAGACTCTTGGGGTAACCCAGATAGAGGAGAGAAAGACAGAGGAACCATAATGACGAAGAGAAGTCAATTGTATAAATATGATCTTGACAAATTAATTAATGGTTCACCAATACCAAGGAGAACAAGAGAGTTGATGAGGAAGTTATGGTCAATCCAATCAAACGCTTTGGAAAAGTCCAAATAAATATAGTTGACTTGAGAATTTGATTGAAAAGTATCATGATCAAACGAAGTGAGGACAAGGTTGCAGGTTGTGGTTGAATGATCAGGGCGAAAATCATGATGTTTGTCAATAAGAATGTGATTAAGTGAAGGACGATAATTTCAAATACTTTAGAAAGATGTGAAAGGATAGTAATAGGACGAGAGTTGGACATTTACCGGATTTAAGAATGGGAGAGACAAAACCAATTTTGAGGGTGTTAGGGAAAACCCCTGATTTAAGGGATTTTTGAAAATCCAGATAGAGCGGAAAAGAGATTGCATCTCTAATTGAAAATAAGAAATCACCTTGAATAACATCAGGGATTTAACATTATTAAGAGATGTAAGGGCAACGCTTACATCATCTAAAGAAAAAGATACCTGTGATAGAAGGGAGAAATAGTTTGAAGAAGCAAGGGGTGCTGAATGAGTGCAGGAGTAGTTGTATACAACGAAAAGAAAAATTTGGCGAACAAATTGGCTGTGTCGACAGGATTGGTGGTAGTAGAACCCTCAAAAACCACATTGGATGTAATGGGAGAAGGGACACAAGATTTACAAATGAAAGGCAATGAAGGAGAGAAAAATGACTGTAGTCAGATAAGATTTGAATTTGGCATGAGTTTTATTTTTAAGTGAACTGTATATTTAAGTTCAGGGGAAAACCAAGATGGAAAGAAAGACCAATTACATTAGGGACAAATGAAATAATGAAAGAATGAAGTGCATCAAGGAAAATGGATATTAATTTGTTAGCATTGTATGAACTGAAGGTATTTTCCCAGTTAAAACTATTAAAGAAATTAATAATGCGAGGTAATCGGTCTTAGAAAAATTAAAAAAAAAACATTGTGGAGAAGTAATAGAAAGGTGAAACTTGTTGAAAGATTAGCGGAGAGTAAAAGAGAATGACTGAAATTGACTTCCTGGGCTTTAGCTGATCGATAGGCGGTAAGTACAGCAGAAGCAGCGGCTTAGCTCCCCAAGATCACTTTAATCGGCCGTGAAGAAGAGGAAGAGAACTTCCCAAGCCGAAAGGGCTTAAAATCACAGGGTGGATAAGAAGAGAATTTAGCAAATAAATTATTCAACATATTTTTATCCTCATTTATTCTAGGAGATAAATCCTTGGACGATGACTCTGGAATTCCATGAATTATAATATTACATTTGCAAAAGTGGCAAATTCCTGTAATACAATGAAAACAAAGAGGGGGGGGACAATGCATTAGATTCGAGAGCAAGCAATTTAGATTCCAAATCTAATATTATTATAGTATTTATAAACTATACCCAATATTTTAATTGTATAACTATAAAAAAAACTTTAAATAACTTTAAGCTCTATTATTTTTACATTAATGTTTTTAATTTTTACAGTAAACCTGCAGCTTCTCTCCAAGCAATGAATAGAGGATTAGGAACAATGATACAATTAGATATAACATTAAATAATGAAAATTCAACTATCTTCGGATTTGGTCAAAATAAGAAAGAAGCCAAAGTTGCTGCCGCCAAAATGGCATTAAAGAAAATGAAACAAGTATTTTCATAATCACTTAATAAATAACTAATTACCTAATTGAGTGTATACATATATGCATATCAGCATTGATTGTATTATATATAATAACCTAACCTATGAATGATACCAGTTATAATTTAAGTGTAATTTTGATGATTTTCTGTATTTATTTTATTATTTATATACAAAATATTTTTTTATTTCTTACTTTATTATGTTATTAAAACTATTAAAAAATTTTCAATTTTAATAAAATAGGCATACTTGTCTTAATTCTTTATAATAATAATATTGCACAAAATAAATGCATAACACATTACTGTCATACAAAGCGGAAAAAATATAAAAATCAAACCATAGAATAAGTTTAAGTTATATCTTTAACTATGTCCCAAACATTTGATATTCGTTTAACTCTAATAGGGAGACTATTTTCAAATACTTTTAACATGTGCATTATGTATTTAATTGTACAATTTTTATCTGTTTGAGTCGAAAAATCAGGATGATAGAAAGTTCCGAATTCCTTGAAAATAGTTTTAGAAGATTGATTGGGACTTATGCAAACTACAATTGTTTTACCCAATACCCATAATGACATAAAAAGTTTAGGGAATAAAATGGAAAAAAGAAAAATTAGTGGTTTATTATACTTAAGATTTGAATACAATGATATTGCATTAGAAAATATGATTCTAAGCGAAACTCAATATATTACAATATGCTCTACTGATAATCGATTCCAAAATTTTACCACATGTGTAAATTACAAATGTAAATATTTAAAATAAATTTCAAGTTCATACGATCTAAACTTAATTAGTTATTAAGAAATAAAATAATGAAACCATAATTTTGCCAATTTTCAAGAACTTTTACTTTAAAATCTTATAAAAAAAAATTGTCAATTATGATTATCAAAATATTTTGTAAAAAGATTAAGTAGTATATGACTTCGATAAAATTTTCAAACCAATAAATCAAAAATTGCAGGAAATATTAACATTTTTGGAAAAAAAGACAAAACTATACTTAGTCAGAAAATCAACCATTAGTTTCTAAATTTTTTCTTGTAATGGAGTTCACTAAATAAATACTCAAAAAAATTTTCAAGACACTATGATTAGTTATCACGAAATTAAAAAAGTGGGAATGGCCGATTGTAGACGTTTTTCCTTCGTCCCTTCGGTCCCCTGAGAAATTAGTGGTTTATTATAATTATTAAGATTTGAATGCAATGATATTGCATTAGAAAATACGATTCTGAGCGTATCTCAATATATTGCAATGTATTATACTAATAATCCATTTCAAAATTTACCATGAATGTAAATTACATATGTATATATGCAAAATAAATTTCAAATCCCTATGATCAATATTCAAGGAGTTATCATTCCTTTTTTAAGGAAAAACTTTTGGGAAATTCAAAAAATGAGGTAAATAAAGTACCAATTAAATGAAATTCGGTATAAAATGGGTACCACACTGTGGTAATTATTTCTACCTGAAAAAATGTTTTCATACATCAGAAAAAAAATATAATAAAATACCAACAAAAATTGTCGATTTTCCACTTTTCAAGGAAAAACTTCTGGTAAATTCGAAAAATGAGCTGAATAAAATACCAAGAGGACACGATTTGCTACCAAAAGCATACCCTACTGTGATAATCTGCCCATTATTTCTACCCGAAAAATGGTTTTCATCTATTAGAAAAAAGCCCATATAAATTGCCGAATTTTCGCTTTTCAAGGAAAAAATTTTGGGAAATTCTAAAAATGAGCTAAATAAAGTACCAACTAAATGAAATTTGGTATAGGAAGGGTTCCTTATTTGTGGTAATCGAACCATTATTTCTACCCGAAAAATGTTTTTCATACATCAGAAAAAATATATAATAAAAAGCCTTCGAGGACCGAAGGGACGAAGAAGGAACGTCCACATTTGGCCTTCCCAACTTTATTATTTATATTTTTATTGTGGTCGTACTATAAAATAGAACTACAGTGCTCATATAAAAGTATCAAAATGAGAATAATACTGTCCAAATCAAATCCAAATCTAAATGAATTATTAATTTGATTTACCAAAATAATTTTCAATAAGTACATACATTTATAAATGTAAGTACTTCAATCTATAAAAATATCTTAACATCTTTTGTGTAAAACAGAATTTGTCATCACTCATCAATATGATTAATTAGCTACTGTAGCCCTGTTCTTCCATACAAGTATAAAATTATACAAAATGTCCGTCTCCATTAAAATTTTATCTCTCGTACAAATCTTCCGCTCAAGACATGGGTACTTATAATTAATAAAACATATTTCTGGTTACTTTAACTGTTCTGAAAAAAGTATATTAGGTACGATGGACGACAAAAATAGTATTATTATGTTCGACAAAAGGTATTGAGTATTATCGTCAATAAATTATTTAAGGACTCGAGATATCACATGTATATTATGGGCGTTAAGTAAACAAACGAGTATTTCGTCTGACCGCCGCCATGTGTTCAACATACAGTCCACAGACCTTTGTCGTGCTCGACGACGATCCATTAAAATCCTCAATTTCAGTCGCCACTCGCCAACGCAGTTTGCCACGTCGAGGTCATCGTTTATATTATATATATTAGTGATGGGCACTATCGAATAAAAACTATCTAGTCTTTCGAATAAAACTGTTGAATAATTTTCATTCGAAATTCTAATAGGATCATAGAATAATTTTTAACACAATGAATTATTCTATTGTTACTTTGTCAGATATAATGTGCGTGGTGGTGGCCATCATATATAAACACTTTTGCCTTTGTGGCTAATTCGTGGTGCCAATTTACCTATGTTATCACTTTATCAGTGTCTCCTGTAGTCATTTGGTCAATTAAAAATCAGTAATTGTCAATTTACATCTTATAGTTTTACACGCAACGATTATAGTGACATAACACGTGTGTCGTAGAAACTAGACTGTTGAAGAATTTAGGACGTTAAAAACTATTAAAGTATACTCGTAAACTATGGTTGAGTTTTGAATGTTCATAACTATTTTACGTATTTGTATTTATTTTATTAATATATATTATACATTTAATTTTTGTTTAAAGCCATTCATTATAGTGCCATCACCAAGATAAATAGAATATTACCACTCAAGTGTATAGAAATTTTTGTTCGAATCTTAAAGATTAATAGAAAAAGATTTTAACCTTTATGTTCAAACCAAATAATTTCTAAAAAAAAAAAACGAAAATTTGACAAATGTAAATTCAAATGATTCAGAGGCGTAGTTAGAAAAAATATTTTTGGACTAGTTAGGGTCTATATTAATAGCATTATTATATAATATTAAATCATAATGTAAAAGACATAAAATTTTGGGGGTGTTTAAACACCCTCTCTCTTACCTATACCAGACTCTAATTAGCCAAACAAGTTATCAAGAAAATCTTGGTGGGCCGTTACACAAATTCATAGAAAGAGTGTTAATAAAAGTAATCTGGATAAATTTATGAATTTAAACCTATACAATTTAGGTACGTTAAAAAGATAAAATTTATTAGATTGGCCATCAAAATAAAATCTCGGTGCCTCAGGGATCCAAATTTACGAAATCCGATCCAGATTATGCGTTATGCCTATGGAGTCGATTGAATGAATGATAAGTAAATAATGATTATTCATTCGAATAGAATTAACAAATGATTATTATTGATATTCATTCAATAAAACTATCGAATGATTTTCATCCGACCCAGAATATGCGCTATGCCCATTGAGTCGATTGAATGAATGTTTAGTAAATAATGATTATTCATTCAAACAAAACTATCGAATGATTTTCATTCGAATAAAACTATCGGTTTTTCATTCGTTAGTTTACATGGACTATCGAATACCCATTTGAAGGAAAACTATCGGTTATTCATTCGATAATTTGTTTGGACTAATATGACTAATATATAAATAATATTCGATAGTCAAAACTAGTCGGTAGTGCCCATCAATAATATATATATAAATATTAATGCGATGGTATATAAGTGTGCCACTACCACGGTACAGGATATGTATCTACGTATTCTTATAATTTTTTGAGGTGATTTATAAACAAATGATAACATATTCAATGTCGGTGAAAAGCAGTTGTCCGAAATTGATAAAAAATTTGAAGATAATAATGATTCGAAATCAAAAAAGTACTGCCAACAGTTGCGAGCATAATTTCTCATCTAAATGTTTTTAAATTATTATATATAATTATAATGAAAATTATATTTTGATAAAAGTTTATCATTATCTATATATCTACAATACATATTGCATATGTTATTTTTAATGGTTTTAAAATCTATTGATGTAGGTATTATTGTAACAATATAACTTTATTTTATGTTTAGTCAACTTACAGTGTTAAATACGTTGAACGTGTTTTCGCTCATATTATTTAATGCATATTTTACGCGTATCATACATAAAAGAAATAATATAATTTTTATCATTATGTCAAACAGTATTGTTTATTAATGAATTTGTTACATATAATTTTGAAATTTGTAAAGGTTGGTAACAAATTCGACGTTATCATTATTTCTTATCATTTTTTCGGACAGCTGCCCTCGACCCATTTAATGTGTATACATCCCTGGCTAAATACTAGTATACGTTCCTCTAAAAATTAATAATGAGATAAACTGTACTCTAGATATGGCCAACATGAAAAATAATTCTAGGTTATGTTCTTTTTTTACTCTTTTAAATAATTTTTCAATTTATTTAATATTTAGTCGAATTCAATTAAACCAATATTTTTTTTCTATTTTTCTGTTTATGTTTAGTGAATCTGGACTCAGGATTGTATTCTTTTACATTATATTATTTAAATGCATGACATTTCAAAAAATTACACAGTGTTGATATTCACATGGTTTCTTGTTACATTTATTTGTGTTAATTACTAGTGACATCTTAACCTTGTAAGATAAACGAAAATTATGTAAATTAATTACCTAATTTTTAAAATTTAGTTCGATTAATTATTAAATTTCAGTAATTATGTCATGGATCTTTGGAATGGGTGGTAATAAGCAAGAGCCACCCAATTTGGAAGACTTAATTGGTGTTTCAGATAAAAAACCACCATCACCACCACCTTCATCAGCTAGTGGTGAGGCATATAAATTTGATTCATCTGCTTTAGAAAGAGCAGCTCAAGCTGCGAAGGAATTAGAAAAATCGAGTAGGTATATGTTTAATTATTCATTATTATAAGGAAATTTTAACTTATCTTATATCATTATTTTTATACTTTTAATTTTAAAGAACATGCCAAGGAAGCGTTAGATTTAGCTAAATTACAAGAAACTACAAAGCAAATTGAGTATCAAACTAGAATAAAAGAATATGAGGTCCACTTGGAACAAACACGAATGGAACAAAAGCGAGTTGAAGCTGAAGAAAGAAAGAAGTTGTTAGCTGAAGAAACAAAACAGCATCAATTACGGTCACAGTATCAGGATCAATTAGCCCGTAAAAGGTATTTTACTATTTTCATTTAATTATATATAATTTTTCTATTTTTTTATTTAAAACTGTTTTATGATATTAAAAATACATAATTAAAATAAATATGTTATCTGTATCAAGTTATAAAAAGAATAATTTAAGTTATATTTTTGTTTTCTTAAAACAATTCTATTGCATAATATGTCTTTACTTATATATAGGTATTTTTTAGTGTACTCTGACACAAATTATGTAGTCCAAAATAATAAGTATGCATTTAAGAAGTATAGATAATTCATTCCAGTTATAATATGGCTATAAGTGTATATATATGTGCACTCCCATGTTTTTGTAGAATTTTTATGTAGGTACAATAATGTGTATTGTATAAATATTTATAAAAAATTGAGTTTGTAAATGTTTTTTAAATGGGATATATTAACACCAATGAGAAATATGTTCCACACAAATATTTAATATAGTATATATTTCCAACTATAATTAATTTTTTTTTTCAATTTAGATATGCTTGCTTTATCAAAATCATTCACAAAATTTTTTCTTAAAATTATTAATTATTCTATTGTTAATATTTATAGATATGAAGACCAACTTCAACAACAAAGAGCATCTAATGACGAAAACTTACGGCGGCAAGAAGAATCTGTAGCTAAACAGGAAGCTATGAAAAAAGGTATTTTCATCGAGTATGGTTTAATATATTATATATTATATGACATTATTATTTTTTGTTACAGCTACTATTGAACATGAAATTGAGATGAAATCTAAATTAGATGCTAAAAAATCTGAAGCTAAAGCACTAGCAAGAGCAAAGGCAGAGAGAGAGAATCATGATTTAACAATGGAACAACTTAAATTAAAAGCTTCTGAACATCGACAAACTGTTTTAGAATCTATAAAGTAAATAATTTTAGAATTTTGTGCATACAAAATACACTGAATATTTGATTGTAATTTTTTTTTATAAGAACTGCTGGATCAATTTTTGGAAGTGGAGCTAATGCTCTGCTTTCTGATTGGGATAAGACCTTAATGGCTGCTGGAGGTTTATCTATTTTGGCGTTGGGTATATACAGTGCAAAGAGTTTTACTGGTGTTACAGCAAAATATGTTGAATCACGATTAGGTAAAATAAATATATTAGTAATATTAAGAGTTTTATTAGAAATACAGTTTTTAGTTAATATTTAATATATAGGTAAACCTTCATTGGTACGAGAAACATCTAGATTTTCTTTGTTAGAAGCAGTAAGACATCCAATTTTAACATTAAAGGAATTAAAAAAAAAAAAAGCAGTGCATTAAAAGATGTTATTTTGCCACCAAAATTGGAATCTAGATTAGGGTATGTATAAATAATTTTATATTTCACTTTTAAAAGTTTTGAATAGAAGTTTTCTAAAAGTCTGAATGTCCAATGATTTAGTTATTTAAATTGTTCTAGTTAACTTTCATTTTATCAAAATTGATTTCATTATTGCATAATTATGTAATCATAATAATTGTTCCATATAAAATAAATTCAGTTATTTATATATTTCTATTATATAAAGAATACATATTATATACACATATTTTTGAATGCTTAATGTACAAACGTATAGTAAGCAAGAAAGTAGTTATTTTCCATAGATTTCATCATTGATTATATTATATAGTATTTACAATCAATGGTACATACTTTAATCATGTGATTCAGTATGTTTATTATTGAAAGACTTTAATGGCTTGACTATTTAGTTTTCACAGTTGTAATGTATTTTTCAAATTTTTGTATTTTAGTGACGTTGCTATTGCTACTTTAAATACTAAGAAAAACCGTGGTATGTATCGGAATATCTTAATGTATGGCCCACCTGGAACTGGAAAAACACTATTTGCTAAAGTAAAATTGCATTTTTTTTTTTTTGTAGCTTACACAATAGTTTGCTTGTAAACTAAAAAATATAATGTGAACTAATTTTATACAGAAATTAGCTATGCATTCTGGAATGGATTACGCTATATTAACTGGTGGTGATGTTGCACCATTAGGAAAAGATGGAGTAACAGAGATGCATAAAGTGTTTGATTGGGCAAACAATTCAAGGAATGGCTTATTACTATTTGTTGATGAAGCAGATGCATTTTTAAGAAAGCGTAGCTCAGAAATGATTAGTGAAAATCTACGTGCAACATTAAATGCCTTTTTATATAGAACTGGAGATCAATCAAACAAGTATTTTTGAATTATGTACTAAGCTTTCCATTTCTATTCACTAATTTTCAAAGTTAAACTTTTTTTTCAAATTTGTTGTATTATTAGTGGTAAATTTTAAGTAAGTGGGGTGCGATCCCTTGTGTAGGTTCGATTTTTTTCTTCAAATATACCAATTTTATTGAAACAGATAATTATTATTTATGTGGGTTAGGAATTAATTAGTGTTGGACCAATACCACTTTTTTACCATTGATTATAAGTTTGGTGTTAGTGTTTCTCTGGCTAAGTTAGTTATTAATGTCATTAGTGTTGTTTATGTTAGTTATTATTGTTATTAAGTATCGTCAGGTAATTTGACTGATCTAATGAAAACCACCGTACTGTTTGAAATAATTTATGTAACTGTTAGTACTGGTATGAACATTGTAATAACATTTCATGCTAAGGTTGATGTTAAAGTTTGCACTACACTAAAGTGTACGCTAGCCTAACTGACAGCTGTATCAAATTTAGTATGACATTGTAATAACAGCCCTAAATGTATTACTTTATTTATATATAAATTATATTTAATATACAATTTAAGTCTATTTGTTTAATATTTTAAATTATTTCAGATTTATGTTAGTTTTGGCTAGCAACACTCCTGAACAATTTGATTGGGCAGTAAATGATAGATTAGATGAAATGGTTGAATTTGGTTTACCGGGTATAAAGGAACGCGAGCGTTTAATAATGTTATATTTTGATAAATATGTTTTAACACCAGCAACTCAAAACAAAGTGTAATGATTATAATTGTAATCTTATATATTATTGATTTAGGAGTATAATGAAGAAATTAATTTTTTATAGCAAATTGAATGTTGAGAAATTTGACTATAGTGCTTTATGTAAGCAAATGGCAGAAATGACTACTGGAATGTCTGGTAGAGAAATTGCCAAATTAGGAGTGGCGTGGCAAGCAGCTGGTTATACTTCAGAAAATGGACTATTAACTAAAGAAATGATATTAAGTCGCTGTGAAGATGCAATGAAACAACACAAACAAAAGGTATTGTGTAATAACTCAATTGTTAATAGATCAAGTATTTTAATATTTGTTTGCTCTTAGATGGAATGGATGAGTGAAAAAGAAAAAAATGATTCCAGATATACAAGACAAATTACCATTTAGTAAAATATAAAATTATTGGTCCAAGAAATGTGTAGTTTAATCCCAAATTAATAGTCATCAACATAGAATATTGTAAGGGTTTATCTAAAAAAGTCCTAGAATTCCATTTTGTAAAATATATAATATTTTTGTTGTAAAATATATTTGTATAGTATTTGAGGTATTGAAATTACACAGAAATACAATATCAAATAAAAAAGCAAAATCCATCCGGCCTTATTTTAAAAAAATGTTTTGTTTAAAAGCTTTTATTCTATACTAGCAACACTAAAAACAAATATAACATTAAATTAGTAGTTGTTATTTAAATAAAAATATTTTAGATAAGTGGTAATCATAATATAAATTATTTTACAATAATGAATTAGGTATATGTATATTAATTAAAAAAGATACAATTATAATATTTCAATGGAATTATTTAGATATTTTTTTTAATGACATGCTTAGTAGTCATATTACAACAAACGTAGAACATCATTTATATGTAGTTTATTTATAACAACATATTTGCTATTAATATTTTTAGGAAAGTCCATACAGTTATAATATTTCACAGATATTAGACATATTTTTATTCTGGCAACATAAATGATTTTAATTGTTAGGTAACATTATAATATATTCAAAGAATATAAAATTAAGACTTAGCAGAACATTTAGTTATACAACTAAATATATATATATGTCCTTATACAATTTGGGGAATACATAAGTATAATTTCTATTATAGTATAATTATATTTATGAGTATTGGATTTGTGTACATTATTTTAAATTGATATTATTAAAATATTTGGAAGATTAAAAAATTAAATTAAATTAATTATGAAAGAACATATAAATATATATTTAAAATAATTTAAATATCACAGAACTATATTAGCAATGTATAATTTTAAACATTCATTCTAGTGAAGTTTACATAATACATTACTATGTAAATGTTACAATTGTATCAATACAAGTACTTTTATTAAAAGCAATTATATGCAAATTAATTCATAATTAAATATGTTATAGTATTATTTACTTTTGACTGGAGTTTTACCATAAAAACTGTCTAAAAATAACCCCACAAATACTATGATTGTAGCAATCCATTGTCTAGTAAACATTGGATTTCCAAATAATATTACTGATGCAAGTACGGTAAAGAATTTTCTAGTAGTCGTCACGATTGAACATGGCAAAGGTCCAAAATCACTTACTGTCCAAAATATAAAGAACTGACCAAGTGCACTAAATGCTGAGAACAGCAGTAGTTGTATCATTATCTGGGGATAGCGTTGTATAAAACTTATAAAATCAAATATTTGGCCAGTACCAATGAGTGCAACACCCAATAATAACATAGACCATAAGTTCATATTGACCATCATATGTCCAGATTTTGTCTTAGATTCACTACGCATTCGTTCTTGAACAGCACCAGTCACACCATCCAATATCAGTGACAATATCAATAATATTTCACCCAAGCCCAACACTGCAATTGATAATACAATTTTTACAAATTCAACCAGTTAGATATTTAAACTACACATACCTGAATCTGATTGTGATGATTTGGACTTGCCATCTTTAAACATGAATAAAGCTACGCCGATAACAACTAGTAGGACAAATAGATATTTTTTCAATGGATAAGACTTGCGCCCTAATAGTACACCCAGAACCATTACTGGTATAGGTTTACCGGATTTTGCTACCACCTAAACAAAAATAAAGAAAACAATGGATTTTAATAATTAACGTGTATACATATTTAGTATATGGCTTATATAGTATACATTTATATATAGACCTGAGTAGGATAGTTGACCCATTGCAGAGCCATATTACTGAAAATCATAGCCAGCAAATATGTTATAGCGCTGATTACATAGTATGTTGGCTTGGTCGTATCAACAGACTCTTCAGGAAATGCTTTCAATATGACCCGTGCGAATAAATAGTTAACCAGACATTGTACAAACACTAACGAGAGAGAATGTGTAAACTTTTCGCCGTTTTCACCATAAGTTCCTCTGGTGATTTTTTCCTGGAGAATTCCGTAAAAAAAATAACATACGAATATGCCAACTGCACATACTGTAAATTTCGCTCGTTTATCCATTGGAAAGTAAATGCGTAACAGTACTTATATGGTACCTATAAGTCTTTAATATATACTCTGCTTATTAGATTATAAAATTGTATACTTGTGTAATTACTAATTACTTATTGGGGATTATCTTAATTTTAAACTATATATGATAAAGTAAGAAACTAAGAACACTACAAACCCGAAAGTCGAGTCGAATTTGACATAGTGACACAGTACACAATGAAACGTCAACAAAATATATGAAAACTAAATGGTGAATACATAAAGTATAAATATCAATACTGTTATTTGTTATCTATTATATGAAATATACTGTTATTTATTATACACGTGTCTGGTTGTTATTGGAAACACTACTTAAAAACTACAACTATTTACTTATTCTGTGACTACCACAATCCATGAACATAATATTATCACAGATCATGGACTAAGACCGCGGTTTAAAATATACAGGTTTTCTACCCGAAAAAATGTTTTCAGACTTTTAAAAACTCATAAAATATAATTTTTGATTCTACTTTAAAAGCTTAGAAATTATAATTAAAAATAATGACATGATTTTCAAAATACTTTGGAAATAGAAATGTATGTGGTCTATAAATGATATAAATAGATCGGTAATTCTATCATATTTTGTGTTTTGCAATACTAGCGCATGGTGGCATTCTTAAGAACTAAATACTATGCCGTATACAAGTCCCTATGCACACAATTTTTTTTTTAAATATTTATCACTTTCTCAGTATGAGTTTCTCATAGATAAAGATTGAAATATTATTATTATTATTATTATTTTATAATTTCAAAAATTTTACATTAAATTGTTTAATATTTATAACTACTGATTAGTTTATTTTTATTTTTGGTATATCATAATATTAAATTTAAATAATATGACATAGTAATTAGGATTTAAGGTTACCAACTATTATAATGATTGTAAAGAAAAATAAAAAAAATACAATATACATATACATTATACATAATATTCCATTCAAACATTTATTTCATAATACTAATGATCCAAACTTAAATTATAAAAGTAAGCAACATTACAATTTAACATGATAAACTATTGTATACAAATCTTGCATTTAAAAAAATATTTATTAGAAAAAAGAAAATGTTTAGAATTCAACATACACAGGTAAAAGAAAATGTTATATAGATAAATTATAATATTAAATGAAATAAAACCCGAAACCACAAACATTTTTACTTTTATTAACAAATATGTATTTTAGTAAAAATGTTACCATCATCAATGCAAAACAAACACTGTTTTGCACACAACCTATAGCTTATTATTGTCATGGTACCACAAAAACTTTTAACTTAGTTGTCTGCATAAAAGATGTAATTCAAACAGTTCAAACAACAGGTTCAAGAGTAAGGGCAAGTTTGTGATAAAGGCAGTATGACAGATTTTATGAAACATATAATATATATATATATTATATAATCTGTGGTAGTAATAACTAAGCATCAATTAATTATTTAAAAGAAGAAACCATGACAAACTAAATTTTGTCATGGAAGAAACCAAAAGACATTGTTTAATGCAAAATTTTGAAAATAGATATAGTGGTTTGTTAGTTTGGTCCACCACATCTTCTCAAATAAGAAAAAATTTAAAATTCAAGTGGAAAAGTGAAGAACAAATAGCTAATTGGGATAACATTCAGAAACTTTATTCTTTTGCCAGAAAAAAATGAAATATATGGATTGTGTACCTTACCTAAATTAATAAAAGCTCATTTAATACTAGACAAAATTTAAAAAATTGGGAAGAATTGTGGACGTTCCTCCATCGTCCCTTTAGTCCTTGGAAAAATTAGTAGTTTATTACACTTAAGATTTGTTTATTAATATTTGCAATAATATTACATTAGAAAATACGATTCTGAGTGAAACTCAATATATTACAATATACTGTAAATATTTAAAATAAATTTCAAGACCCTACGATCACAACTTAATAAGTTATTATGAAATAAAAAAATTTAAATACCGGATACCATAATTTTGCCGATTTTCAATAGTTTAATTATAAAAGCTTTGAAAAAAAATTGTGAATTACGGTTTTATTTAAAATATTTTGGAAATTGATTAAATAGAATTTGAGTAGGCTTCTATAAAATTTTCAAACCATTAAACCCTAAATTGCAGAATATATTTAACATTTTTGGAAAAAATGTCGAAGCTCTATACTTGGCCAAAAAATCAACCAATCGTTTCCAAATGTTTTTCTTTAATGTAGAACACCGATGTAAATACTCCCTAAATGTAAAAATTCCCTATGATCAAAACCTAATTAGTTTTGAAATAAAAAATTATTTAAAATAACAAACCGTAATTTGGTCGAATTTCCGCCAATTTTTGATGGTTTTTCATCTCTTTTGAGAAATTTGAAAAATGAGCTAAATTAAATACTAACTATAATTCTTTTTTTATAGACCAAAAGCTTACCCTATTTGTGGTAATTGGACCATTATTTCATTAACATTTTGCATTTTACATTTCCATCAAAAAAATATAAAACATTCAATTCTAAAAATATTCAAATTTTAGAAGCTTATAAAAAAAGTTGAGACTTACGATTTTCAAAATATTTTGGAAATTGATAAAGTTCATTATATGAGTAGGCTTCTATAAAATTTTCAAACCGTTAAACCTAAATTTGCGGGTAATCTTAATTATTTTTGGAAAAAATTTCGAAACTGTATACTTAGTCGGAAAATGAATCAATCGTTTCCAAATTTTTTTGTTTAATGTAAAACACCTATGTAAATAATTAAAAAAAAATTTCAAGTCCCAATGATCAAAACCTAATTAGTTATCATGAAATAAATTTAAATAACGGAAACCATAATTTTGCCGATTTTCGGGAAATTTAACTTTAAAAGCTTATAAAAAAAATTGTCGGTCACGATTTTAGAAATATTTTGTAAAAGATAGTAGAAATAGAATATTATTAGATTTTTATAAAATTTTCATACCGATGAACCAAACTTTCGGGGGAAGTTTGAAAAAGTGAAGAAGCTATGACCATGCTTATAACAAAATCATATTACATAATAAATCGTATATGAAAACATAAAATACAATTTCGGGGGGTTTAAGCCCTTAACCACCCTTCAGATACAGCCTTGCATACCACGGTTTAAGATATACTTATATTTAGTATATAGTATAATAAATTAAACCCTTAATCGAACCTAACCTAACGCTCACGTAGTCTTGTTTTACAGAATATCAAGGAATAGAATAATTCTACTTATTCTTTATCCATTCTGTGATATTATCCTATGCATTATCTTATTATTATTATCATAGATTAAATATACATACATTTATATATTTAATCCATGTTATTATTATTATGCACCGTGCATCCAGTGATCAGTGATAACAAACGTCAAATATCAAAAATCAATAGGCAAGAATTGAACAATTATAATAAATTGTTGATTGAACATTAAATAATTAGTTATGAACTAATAACTACCTATAACCTTCTATATATATAAGTGTTGCTGTAATGTCGCTGCTGTAGGCTTAGAGTATTTTTGTTACTACTATTAAATTATTTAATATTAATGATATAAATTAGGTTTTTTTAAACGTTAGTAACGACAATACAACATCAATTTCATTACCTATACATAGTTTAAAGTTCTAATTGACTTATAGCTAGTTAACAGTCACTATTATGGTTCGTTTGTTACCATTAATATCAAAAATTATTATGTTTGGATTCTTACTATAGCCATCATAATTTACAAGTATGTACTGAGGCCAGCAATAACTAGTTGTAATGTGTAATAATTATCAAGTTAGTAATAATTAATCAATTTATATTGTTTTTTATTTTACTAGAGTTTAGAATGGACGATTGTCAAAATCTCCTATATGACCAAGCATGCTTAGAAATATGGGCAAACAATTCATCAAACATTTTGTTGTGGACGCAAACAAAAGAATGTTACAAAGTGGGTTAAGTTATAAATAAAATAATTTATAACAGACTAGATATTTATAAATTATAATACTAAAATATATCTTTATCTCTAGAGATAAAATATTACAATAAATGTGTATTTATGAATACATACTTCATGTATTATTTACAATATTATATTTATTAGTATGATCTAGGATGTTAGTGCACAATCAGGGCTGTAGCAAGAGGTAATAACACCCCTGCCAATCGTTTTTAATACATTATGAATTAAAATTAAAACTCATTAAATTTATGTGTATGTGTTATAATATTATTAAAACCATGCTTTTATGTTTTAAACTTTCTATGTACGTTAATATAGTAATGAAATATTTTAATTGTATTTCTAAATATCATTAAATTTGCCCTCTTGCCAGCGCCTAGCTATGGCCCTATTATGCACATATTGTTGAAAGTCTAAATTGTACTGATTTGGGTCAATTTAGAGTTTAAACACTTACTATAAAATGTTTTATAAGAATGATATTTAATTATATTTGATATTTATTTTGTAAAATATTTATTAAAAAAGAAGATTTTATTATATAAAAAATCATAAAGTCAAATTACAGTTTTATGGGATCAATATTGAAAAACCACATTTATATAAATTATATGTAAATCCTATTATAGAATTGTAAGTTGACTCATTTTTATTAATTTAAAGATAATTTATTAGGCATTTCTTAAAAAATTAGCTTTTTTTAAATAATTATAATATGATATTTATTTCAGAAAGTCTTTAAACATTAAATAATACTTACAATAACCATCTGGCCCAATCTTTAAGAAAACTTGTTTTAGGTTGGGCGAGTCTTGATATTACAATTTCAGTTACATTATTAAAGTGATAACAATAACATGTTAATTTAAAACTATAATACATAAATACACTTTACACTTAATAATTTATATAATTAAACATTAAACTAAGAAATTAAATTATTAACAGAATGAAATAAGTCAATATTAATATTTTTTTTCACGTAATAGATTACTATGTTTAAAGGTGATATAAGTCAAAATAACTTATTACACTTAGGTGGATTACATTTTTCTTTTCCTTATATCTAGTATTAAAATTATAATTGGGTTTATTAATAAGAAGCTTATATTTATATAATAATAACAGTAAGTGGTTTCTATGTAGTAATAATACATTATTTATATTTAAATTTTTATAAATGACAATAGATGGGGTAAGATACAGCATCTTTAGTATGTATTTTATCAGAGAGTTAAAAGTAACGTTTAATAATTTACTATGAGTTTTAAATGTGCCACCCCAAATACTAATACTATATGAAATAATTGAGTTTACTAAGATAAATAGTTTAGTCTATTTCTTTAAAAAATCACTAAGAAATCACTGGCAGAAATTGATATTTGAAAATTGTGTACTTTTAAGTAGAATCATAAAAAAAAATCTTTATTACATATAGATAGCCAATTTTAATGATGCCTAAAAACATAATAACTAATAATCCTATTGATATCATATTTTGTCACAATAAAATATAGACTTGATACCTTCATATAACAATGACGTTTTTGCAGATATCAGCTTCTGCTTTTTTAGCCCAAATGAGTTTAAGTTTAACCTTCTGGTTTTTTTAAAAATGTCATTATTGAGCTATTACGTGTGAAACCCTAATTTTAATTTGAAGATATCAATTGTAATTAATGTAAAATAGCATAGAACTAATTAAATATCTCTTATAATTTATGCATATTTATAAAACCAATTTTTAAATATCTTTCTTTTGTGATAAAATACTGAAAAACTAAGTACAGATTAAATTTATTATTATTTTAAAATTATTAGTATTAATGATTGTATACAACATAGATTATTAAATATAAATTTGAAATGTATAATATATTTGTAAATTATGATAAAAGATAATTTTTATAGTTATATATATTGTTTGTAGTGTGATTTAATGAAAAGTGTGAACATATCCAATAATGGGGCTACAAAAATCAGATTGAAAACAATTTATAGTATCTGGCTTGATTTGACCAATGATAGTAGCTATAATAATTGCAGGTAGAATATTAATTTTATTAGATTATTGTAAAATATTATTACTGTTACTTTAAAATGTTAACACATAATTATATTAAATAATTAATTTTAATATAGAACAATTTATACATTTGAAGAACATGGAGTTTATCAATGGAATATTACAAATAGTATTAATTGTTCACAAATTGAACAAATATTTACTCCTCAAGATTTTTTCATGCGTAAGTAATTTTTTAATAATTTGAAAAATATTAACGTATAATTATATAAAAATAGAAACTCATAATTGTCTTATTTTTATTATTTTAGCATTTGTCTATGCATTGTTGCTTATAATACCATCATTCGCTGGTTGGTTTTTCATTAGTTATTTGCAAAGAACTAATGTAGTACCGTCTGTGTTTCGATTTGCGTCAAAGACTGATTTGGATATAGAAAATGTAATATATATATATATATATATATATAAATCAGCATTAATACATTAGGTCTTCTATACTTTGAATCTTTTGTATGAACTATTAATTGTTTCAGACGGCCTCTAGCCGTGATGTACCAACAATTGATGGTTCTGATGTCGAATTAAAAAATGTGGTTTGAGTTTTTTTGATGATTTACTATTAATGATATAATTGATAAATCTTTTTTACTTTTTAGTATCAGAAGTAATGTTCAACTAATTTGTAGTATTTAAAGGGGGGAAATATTAATAGATTTAATCTAAATTGTATTGTATTGTTTAAATTTTTTAACATATTTTAATATTCATTAAAAAAAAAAATGGATTAAATACATTGGTGTAAATTACAAATTAATTTTATTTTAGTTTGAAAATTTACTTTATTCTATATAAGAGTGTTATTAAATAGCATAGTACAGACAATGATAAATATGATAGACCCAATAATTAATATAAGTAATATTGCTGACAAAAAATATATTTATATTACATTTAGAATAAAGTACATTACTATTAATAAATAATGTAATAATGATTATAAATATATAATATAATATAGTATAAATTATTTACAGTGATTGATACATTAATGACGATATATTAATATATAGAGCTTGGAAGTTATTTCACTTAAAAACTTATGTAATTATTTGTAATATTACTGAAAAAATATACTCTGTTCCATCTAAGGGTAAACCGAGTGGTGACCAATTTTCGTCGAGTGGTGCGCATCCCCCTCCAAACAACTGGCCACGGACAGATATTTTCTGGTTGCCGTCAGCAACTAGACACAACGCTAACACAGACCTGATATCTCATGTTTACCTACTGGTAACAACACAATGTAATTGAGATTATACTTTATGGATCATCATCATGTTTACATCAAAACAACACTAGATGTCGAAATCGTACAGCTTGATTTTGTGCTTAGGAGGGAGAAATTTTACTCAACGATTCATTAAAATTGACTGTCATGATGCGCGAATGCAATTTACTCTTAGATGGAACAGAGTATAGTGATGTTATGAATCATAATTTTTGAGTTTGAAATAAACCCGACCTGAACTAGATAAAAATCTTCTGAACTATTTAAAAAAGTTATTCTGAACTATACAAATATAATATAAAAAAATTTTAAATAATAAATTTTAACAAAGTTTTGTAAAATACAATTATTGGTTATAGTATATATATAGGCTATTTTGGTTCAAATATTAACAAATTTGATTTTGATTTTTAAACCGAAACGAATACCTAAATTTCAGTTCAGTTCTATTCAATAATCAAACAGTTCATATCAATTGCATTATAATTTATTTTCAATAGTAAAAAATATACAAAATAGTATTACAATTTTTTTAATTTTAATTAACGCAAAATAATTGTAATAATTGACATATTTATGAATTATTAGAATAGAAAATTAGTGAATAACAGAAAATATTTAATTAAAATAATAAATTTAAATAACTGAGAAGAATAAATTTTGAAAATTTATACTTGACATTTTGTTTACCTTAGATTCTCAGGAACTTAAAAATTAAATTAAATTAGGTACTTAAAATTATTAATTTAAAACAATTATAATTTGCATTATTTAAAAACTATTACATATTATATTGTATGATTAATGATTTCTTAAGGTTCTTAATATAGAATGAATATAATATACCACATTTTAAAATATTATTTTATAATTATAAATAAAAAAAATCATAAATATCAGTTAAATAACTGTATAAATTTACAAACTACCAAAAATTGCAATATAAACAAAAAATGTTAGAAATTGCAAAAAATTGCACTAAAAAACTTCACAAATAAATTTGTATTTATATAAAATGGATTTGTAGCTAATTTAGCTATAACATGGATGGTATGAAAAATAACATGCAAATGCAACAACTACCGAACCCTTTATTATCATAAATTAATTTTGTCAATACTTAAATTTTAATTACATATTATTCTACTTAATAATTGTATTTGTATATTAATATATTTTATTTTAAAATAATTTTGTATAACAGAAAAAATTATTTTATTTTATCATAAAATATGTTTTTTTACAAAAACTTAAAAATAATTATAAATAAAAAAATATATATTTGTAACTTAATTTAATATTACTTTTTAAAAAATCAGTAAAAATAATAATTTTTGTTTATTTATATTATTTTAGGATTTTGGAACTGGTTCTAATGAACCTGTTATTATTCATCCTCAAATTCCAACACAAGTTAAAAATAATAGTTATCGTATTGCATCATTAGATGCATTTAGAGGGTAATAATCTATGTTTTAAAATAGTTTTATATTTTTATTATTTAATAGTTTCATTTTTATTTAACAAAAAATACTCATAAATAAATTGAACATATTTTTTGATATTTAACATTTAATGAAAAATAACCTACATCATTAAATTAATTTTTTGGTTAGTTACCGATTGAAGTTTAACAACTTTTTGCCAAAAAAAATATTCTTATAATGGAGTAAATGATTTTAATTTAATTTTAAATATACATAATATAAATATTTTGTGAGATAAATTTAATTCTACTTTTTGTGAAATATACTTTACATATATTGACAATTATAAAATATAAATAATTGATTATATATTATTTTATATAATAATATTATGATTATATGCACATATTATAATTTAGAAATATATTACTTCAATCAAATATATCATTCAGAATTATAAAATTAGTTTAAAACACTTAGTATAAACATTAAACAATGTTTCTTAAGTAATTATTTAACTAAACGTTATTCATTAATCTATTTTATATAATATATATCAGGGCTTTATGGGTGATCAAACAATCAATCGTTGGTGATGTCAAATTAGATCTTCTATTGTTCAAATTTATTTATAAATACATAAGTATTAAATAATAAATACTCATAATTAAAACAATTTTTTTTTTATGGAAGACATATCTTAAAAGGAAAATTATATTCATAGTAGATCTTAACCAAACCAAGTTTGATCAACCCTGATATAATATTTATTAATTGAATTCAGTAAAATTGTTAGTCATAAAAAGTTAATACCTGTAGGCTTTACTAATAATGTTAGTAGTCGTATATGAATTATAGTTTTTTATTTATAAGCTTTTATGTTTTGTTAGTCATCTTTATTATAATTATTATGAAACTATTAAAAAATAAAGTACAAATAAATAGCTAATAATACATTTATTAAATCTATTAGGTTTTGTAATTTGTTTCAGGATATCTATCATATTAATGGTATTTATAAATTTAGGTGGTGGACATTATTGGTTCTTTGACCATGCTCCATGGAATGGTCTTACATTAGCAGATTTTATATTGCCATGGTAAAGGCAAAGTTAATATTTTTATATAATAAATTTGTTTTAATAACATAATTATTTTTAAATTGTATTTTATTTAAATTAAAATGTGTTTTTTTATTTTAGGTTTTGTTGGGTTATGGGAGTAAGCATAGCAATATCATTACGATCTCAACTTCGTTCAAGTACTAAAAGAAAATATGTCTTTGGTCGTGTTGTTCGAAGGTCAATAGTTCTTTTGATCATGGGTTTAGTGTTAAATTCAGTGAACAACAATAATTTAAATACTTTTAGACCAATGGGAGTATTACAGAGACTAGCTTTTATATACTTTATTGCAGCAACATTGGAAACAATTTTTATGAAACCACAACCTTTTTTTACAGTAATTTTTTAAAAAATTAATGTTACTGTAAAATTAAAATTATAATAATATAATATATTATTTTTAGAACACACAATTAGACATAATTAGAGATATAGTTGAAAGTGCTCCACAATGGTTTATAGTTATAATCTTAGTAGCCATTCATACTATTATAACCTTCTATTTGCCTGTACCTGGTTGCCCTAAAGGTTATTTAGGACCCGGGGGTCTATATAACAGATCATCAGACTTTAATTGTACTGGTGGTGCAGCTGGATATATTGACAGACTGGTATTTGGTAACAATCATATGTACTATGGTACCCCCAAACCTGTCTATCAGTCATTACCTTTTGATCCAGAAGGTAAGACAATAAACCCCATTATTTCATTACTAAAATAAGTAAAATATATTATTTTTTTTTAGGTATTTTAGGTACTTTGACAAATGTTTTACTAGTATATATGGGTGTACATGCTGGTCGAATTATTTTATGTTATCAGTATACAAATGAACGAATTAAACGTTGGGTTGCATGGACTATTGTACTTGTAAGATATTAATTTTAACTGTAATTTATAAAACTTGGATAACTATTTAAAAATAAATAAAACATTTTAATCTTAATTAAAATGTTTAGAAACATATATAAAATAAAATATATTAATATATAATTTGTAATTAACATTAAAAATTGTAATTACCATTTAATATTTTAATAATTAGTAAAGTATTTATATTACAAATTTTAAAACCAGGAAGGTTGATTTTAAACGTTTCTCCTTTATTCCTTCGGTCCTCAAAGAAATTAGTGGTTTTTATAATTAAGATTTTAATACAATTATAATGCATTCGAAAATATGATTCTGAGCTCAACTTAATATAATACAATACATTATACTGATAATCTATTCTAAAATTTCACCACGCGTGTAAACTACCTATGAGAATACTCAAAAAAACATTTTAAGTCCCTACGTTCAAAATTGTATCAGTTATCATAAAAATCTAATATCAATTTTATCAAAATTATGTTTTTTGTGCATTTTGCCATTTTTCTGTCAGTTTTTAATAGTTTATCTTTTCCTAAGGAAAAACTTTTGATAAATTTGAAAAATGATCTAAATACCAAGAATATGCAATTTTCAACTGAAAGTATACCCTACTTGTGCTAATCAGACCATTATTTCTACCCAAAAAAGTGTCTTCAGACTTTTAAAAATACAAAAAATATAATAATATTTAATTCTACTTAATATTCTAACTTTATAAGTAACTTTATAAAAAATAAATTAGGATTTATTATTTTCAAAATATTTTGGAAATAGGTCAAGTTTTACTATGTATAATTATACTTCTATACAATTTTCAAATTATTAAACTGAAAATTGCAGGTAATATTAAATTTTTTGGGTAATTTTCAAATTTATATTTAGTCAGGAAAACAACTAATCCGTTCCAAAATTTGTTCTTATATGTAGTACACCTATTTGAACATTAAAAAATTTTCTACGTTCAAAACTCAATTAGTTATTAATTTATCATGAAATATAAAAAAATTTGTCAAATTTCCTCTCCTAAAGAAAAACTATTGAGAAATTCGAAATATGAGTTAAATAAAGTACCAACTAGATGCAATTTGCTAATAAAAGCATACCCTATTCGTACTATACCCTATTTTGTGGTAATCAGACTATTATATCTACTCAAAAAGTGTTTTCAGACATAAAAAAAAGCATTGTAAAGCCAGTACATTCTTCGTTTCGCTCAGAATCTAAAATTGACATTATTGATTATTTATTATTTAATATATAAATATCACATTAATTACAATAGTTAGAGCTACTCAACAAATTCATTTAACGAATATAACTTAGGGTCTAAATAATGTCTTCACTCATTGTTATTATGGAACCAATTTTTAAAATAAAATTTGTTCATATCTATTTCATATGTTTGTGAAAATACTAAATTAGTTGTTGTAAAAGTGACATGCATTACTAGTTAAGTTGGTTTTTACTTGTTATATAAGTAAGATATATAGTGATTCCATATAATCATGTATGACACATTGTATATGATTAAGGTATAAATATTAATATATCTTGTATTTTTAGGGTCTATTTGGAGGTATTTTATGTAACTTCTCTAAAGAATGTGGTCTTATTCCAATAAATAAGAATTTATTCTCCTTGTCATTTGTATTTATTACTGGAAGTTCCGCATTTTTACTATTCATTATATTGTTCCTAATTATTGAACATTGGCGATTATGGAGTGGATCTCCATTTTGTGAGATTGGTAAATTTTTAATATGTCATAAATAATAAAATAAATTTATCATTATATTTATTTCTTTAGGCCAAAATTCAATTATGTTATATATTGGACATAATATATTTTATAATACACTTCCTTGGAGATGGGAGCCAGTGAATGAGTTTTCTCACACAGAATATTTAATTATGGATTGTTGGGCTACAATTTTTTGGTGTGCGATAGCATTAGTAATGTATAAAAGAAAAATATTTATTGTAGTGTAATAAGTTTATAATAATTAAGTTTTTATTGATATTATCATTAGCATCCAAATTATTATGTATTATTATATATATATTATTTTTAATGACTTCATATTAGAATGTAGCATTTTTATTATTCTCTTAGAACAAACAACATTTCATAATATCAAAACATTTATATAAATATAGTTTTATCTTAATAAATTAGAAACTTTTCTATAACTAAAATTGATTTTTAAATTTATTATTGAATTTATAATATTATAAAATAGATAAGTAGATAGATAGATTTGTTTAATAATAATATTTAGAATAATAACATTGAATGTTCAGAGAATTATAAAAATGGCTATGTATCTAAATGAAACAAATTGAGGTTCATAAAGAAATATCATTTAATTAATTTGTTATTATTTAAATTTTAAATACATATAATTATACTTAATTTATTTTTTATACTACCTTCATTCCTAATTAAAAAATATTATTTTATTTACTGTAATAATTTACTATTCAAATATTAATTAATTTTTTTATTTTATTTCTGTGTTATTTTTTTTTTCTTTATGGTATTGTGATTCATTATTATAATGTGAATTGATATTCTTTTCCTTCTTATGCCCAGTTTTGCTTTTACTTCCAGACTTATTTTGAGTCTCACCTTTCTTCTTATTTTCTTTCTTTGATTTACTTCCCTGATAAAAAATATTTATAATAAAATAAAACAAGATCAGTAAGAAGATCAGTAAGGCTATGATTATGCATTGCTTTAAAAAAATATTAATAAATGTACTTATCAATATTTGATAGAAGAAAATGTCTAAAAAACATGATAATAAAATGCTGTAATTATTTTTGTGGGAGATATTTATAAGCACTAATTTATGTAATATTATCATAGATTATAAATACTATATTTTTAATTTTCATAAGGTATTATAATCAAATATTACAAAATGTGTTAAAAATTAAAAGTTTAAATATATATCTTATACTTATTATTTATACATAGTAATTTTGTTGGTATTTTAGGACCAGTGAACAAAATAAATTTTTTTTTTAAATTTATGTAATTTTTAACAAATTTTGTTTTTAGAAACTAATATCTGCTTATGTTGATAATGTCTGAATTGGATTTTTAAATTTTTATAAGGGCCATGTTTTAATTAATATTAGCAAACCTTTTGAGTTTTAATTTTGTTATTTTTTTTATGTCCTTCTAATTTTATGTCTCCTTTTTTTCCAAACTTTTTAAATGTACCATATGTTTCATAGTTGTCCCAGAATTCGTTTACTTTGTGTTTTTCATTTTTATGATACTTGTCTTGAAATCCCTGTGAATCATATTTAAAAATATATTTTTACAGTTATTTATTATAATTTGAATTCAATACTTTTTTTGTTTTAAATTTTTTATGTTTATCGCCTTTTTTGTATATTATTTTTTTCTTCTTGCCTCCATGTACATGTTGCTGTCCATTATGGCCTTTTTTGTCATTATATTTGTCGACATTTTGTTTTACTTCATTATATTTTTTTGATTTATATTCATTTACAAGGTTACCATTTTTATACTTTTCTGCATCTAATTTTTTTTTACCTCCAGTTGATTCATCTAACTTACCTTTATTAGTCTTGAAAACATCTAAATTAGTATCTAAAAGTATAAACAATTGAACACAATTGAAATATTGTTCTTTTATTAAGATTAAGTTGTTATGATTCATTTATTATGTTTGTACATTGTATTGAATAAATTTAAATAATTATAAATAGCAAATGGATTTTATTACATAATCTAAAATATGTTTTTATTTCATAATAATTATTTTTTGTAATAGTTATGACTTAGGTAGGTGATTTGAGTAGGTAGGTGATTGTATATTAGGAATGTTCTTAACTTACAATTAGCCATGAATTCCATAGGAATTCTAGCAAATACTTGCTAGAACTGTATTAACTTATTTAATATCCTTACGTCTTCATAATAATTATTAGCCAATAACAGGTTCATTATTAATTATTATTTATTATGAAAGGGGAAAAAAAGTACAATAATTGTAAGTTGTAACGAAACTTAGTTTCATCATAGATCACTTAATAACATTGATATTTTTATTATGAAAAATCACACTGATTTTAAATTAAATTGTCTTTATACTGATATTGTGTTTAATTTTAATAATTTAAAAGCATATTTTTAAATTGAATTTTTCAATAATGATAATAAATTTCAAATAATGATAATTTTTATTTAAATATCAAACAATAACAGTATATGAAAAAAGGTTTGCTAATTATTTAAAATAAATTACAAGTATTCATATATAAAGCATAGCCTATAACAGCGATTCCCATTTGGATTTTTGAAAGGGCCAATAATGATTTTTAAAAATTGTTTGCGGGCTGTCTACATTATTATTTGCTTAATACATAATTTCCATATTATATAATAAAACTATGCAAAATACATATTTTTCAAACTTAAAAAATATACAATTGATTTTAGTATAGGCTGCGTAATGGGTACTGCTGGTCTTTAAGATAGAATTATAACTGCATAATTTTAATATATCAAGTAATTTACAGACTAAAAAATTGAATATTATTTATTTGTTTAATAATTTATATTATATTTAAATCTAAAAAACATTTTCGTTTCTTAAAATAAGTATTAGAAAATAAATTATAATAATTTATTTTCTAATAATTATAATCAGTAATTAATATTGTATAGAATTGTTTTACTTTACTGAATGTCAAACGTAAACCAGTCAGATCAAGAAATGATTAACAAATTCATTTACTCACAAATCAAAATCTATATATTTTTTAAGAGATGTATAGGCTTTTTCATCTGCTCTCTTTCACTCCCATTCACAAATTGTTTATTGAATTAATTCAATTTTAAAACATTGTCATAGTATATGAAGGGCCGAACTTCCGGCTAGGCAAACTAGGCAGCTGCCTAGGTGACCTTGCCTTCCCGAGGTCCTCAGGTAAACACCAAAATAAAAAATAAAAAGGTATCACACATAAATTTATTAACACGGAAAAATAGTTCGTGTATAATATAGAATATTATTAAGAGGAAGTAACTTAGAAATTAATATTATGTTGTTATATTATTATCAGACCGTATGTATATACATACATAAATACATTTCGTGGTGTTTATGTATTTATCAGTGATATGCACAGCTCATGAGAAATTAAGTAAAAATTTTGATTTTCTTACAAAGCCAAATAGTTTAAATACTCAAGAACTTTGCGAAGGAGCATTTAATTTGAAACACTTTTATCTAGGAAATTTGGACGAGAATATAAAACATAAATGTTTGCATTTATGCAAAGTACAATTTAACAAATTACAAGCTCATTTGTTGTCCTCAGAAGCTACAAAAGAAAAAAAAATGTCATCACTAGAGCTGTACAAATTTATCCTAGAAAATGATTTTAAAGACATTTATCCTAATATAGGAATATCGCTTAGAATGCTGTTGAGTACACCTGTATAAAACTACTCAGCAGAACTGCCATTTTCGGCTCTTAAAAGAATTAAAAATTATTTAAAATCAAATACAGAGGAAAGAAGACTTACTTCATTCGCCATATAAAAATGTGTTAATTATTTTTTTATAAATCTGTTCTTTTATGTTTAATTTGTGTACGAGTACATATATTTATTTTATAATTATGATAATGATATATGTATATTGTTTTATCTAAGTATGTTGAATATATACAAATTAAAATCAGTTTTTAGTAATATATATTTAAAAGGGCCCTTCTTTAGTAGCTGCCTTGAGGCCCTGAGACCCTTAAGTTCGGCCCTGATTATATGATATAATACACTAACATACCTATTACCTACATAGTATATTTATATATATATATTATAATGTCATATTAAAGGTACTTATATTTCTTTTTAAGATTTCCATTTAATTAAAATATAGGTGACATACTTTTCAATGATGGTGAAACCCAAGAGTCGGTTAGAATAACATATTGCGGGAGCGGGCTATAGTCACTTGAATAATTGGGCAACATCGCGCGTTCCAAGCTGATGCACTTTGTAACGTTAACTACTAGTATGATTATCATTAGCTAAAAAAAAAAAATTGACAGAGTTACTTAAATACATCATACATGTCCGATACATTTTTCGATACTATTTTTTCTTTTATAAATATTTAATAAAAATTAAAAAAATATATAAAAAAAGAGGATGATTAGAATTGCTTCCACGTGGTATCCTCTGGGTAATGCTAAACTATTTGTTTTAGGGGAGTTTAGGTTTACATACCTACGAGTAATTCAGTAACAAAATATTTTTAGGGGAATTTACTATAGTTAAATTTTTAAGGGAGTTTACAATTACCATTTAAAATCGTTAAACTCAAAATTGCATGTAATATTAAACATTTATTGAAACAATTTTAAAGCTCTATGTTTAACAGAAAATCAACCAATTTTTTTCAAATATTTTTCTCTTATGTAGAACACCTATATAAATAGTCAAACAAATTTCAAGTTTCAGTTCAATTACAATTCAAAAATGTTTTCATAGATCAGAAAAAAAAAATAAAAAGCCTATGAAAAAAATTGTCAGTCACGATTTTCAAAATATTTTGTAAAATGATTAAGTAGTATATGATTAGGCTTCTATAAAATATTCAAACCGATAAACCCAAAATTGTAGGTAATATCAATTTTTTTTGGAATAAAGTTCATTGATTTATATTAGGCCAAATAATCAATCCAAAATTTTACCACCCTTGTATATTACCTATGTTAGAACTCAAAAAATTTTTTAAGTCCCTACAATTAAAAACTCAATTAATGATCACGAAATAAAAAATAAAAAGTTACGGAAATCGTATTTTGTCGATTTTTTGCCATTTTTGGGTAGTTTTTCTTCCCTAGAAAAAAACTTTTAGAAATTCGAAAAATGAGCTTTATAAAGTACCAAGATGATACGATTTGCTACCGAAAGCATATCCCACTTGTGGTAATCGGACAATTATTTCTACCCGAAAAATGTTTTCATACATAAAAAAAAAACATTTTTGTAGATACAATACATTCGTCGCTCCACTCAGAATCTGAAAATTCAATTAACAGAAATCTTAATTTTGCCGATTTTCTGCTATTTTTTTACAGTTTTCTTTTTCCCAAGGTATAATTTTTGAGAAATTTGGAAAAATGAACTAAATAGAGTACCAACTAAATGCAATTTTCTGCCGAAAGCATACCATATTCCTGGTAATCGGACTATTATTTTTACTCGAAATCGTAATTTCGACATAAAATAAAAATCATTGTAAAACCAATATACATTTCTCGCTTCACGTAGAATCTAATATACCAAATTCTTAAGTGATATATGGACATGGCCGTAATCAACATTAATTTTAAGGTGGGGGGTTTATGATGATGTTAATTATGTATTTTAAATTAAATCTTGTCTCTTAAAATATTTATCATTTAATATGTCATACAATTTTCAGGAGGGATTGATTACGGAAACCCCCCTCCCCCTGAATACGGCAATATTTTATTAGTGTTTACGTATTTATAGAAGTATTTCAAACGTGATTTGAAATTTAACAAAAAAGTATCTCATTTACATACGCTTTTTACACATTTTGCATGTGATTTGTGTTGTGGCTATGGCCTCGTACAACATGACATGAATCGTAGCTAACTTTATATGCACACCGGTCACCGATACCGCGATAATATGCTACCAATGGCGTAACTATGATTTAATGGGTATTTTTTTGTATGGGGCGGGGGGTAAAGCGAATAAAAATTATCTATATTTAAACAATAAAATAATTATTAAAAAAATACGTTATGAGGACGTTTCAAATTAAATCAATAAAACAATTCATATATGAAGGATAATAAATTTAAATAAAACATTGTTGATATTGTGTTAATGTTATAAAGTTATAAATTCAAATAAATAATTAATTAAAAATACAGAAAATACTATGTTATATTTATCAAAATAAATACTATTTAATATTTATTATTAATTATTAAAACACCTAGGTGTAAATTATTATTGTTACTGCTGAAACCAATTGGAATAAAATAAACAGACATAAAACAATTTGAAATTTGAATATTATATTAATTTCATATTCAAATGACAAACGATTTTAGCTCTTTCACCCACTGGTTGCGCTATTGAATGCAACCAATTACCATACACCTATGTCATAGGCTTGCCTAGAATTTTACGCAGATATGATAAATTGCCGAAAAAAAATTTCTTTTAGGAACCCAACTAAGTGAACTCCAGTAGCATGGTGAACTATTTCACTATACTAACCCACCCATCATTCACTAGCTGACATAACAACTCTTATAACAATATTTTCATAAAATGTATCTATACCCTCGCTCGTAATAATTATTAAGAAACTAATGTTTACAAATTCATATTTTATACCACCCACCTAATTTTAAAATTGAGTCGTGACTCAAAAATAACTCCTTCGCCACTCCATTGGTGAACTCTGAATATGTTCCTAAAAAAACCGATTTAACCACCACTTCTCTAGCATTATATTTGTTTCATAATTATAGTCCGTATATATCTCATTCAAGATCTTTTAACTTTTCATAATAATTAAACATTGATTAACTATTTTACATTATTTTAAATTTCAATAAAGTTGTATAGGACAGAAGACAAATACTATAATATGCTAATATGTAGGTACTATACAAATTTTAAAACGCAAATAAAAATATATATATTTGTACTTATATAGTTATATCTGTATTTACCTAAGTATACATTTAATTTTTTAAGTTTTTCATATTTAATAGGTAATACAAATATAATACAATAAAAAAAAAAAAACTAGAAAATGGTAAACAAATTGTCTTGTACTAAAAATTAAAATACCTAGTACGTATTTATTTAATAATTCTTACTAATAATTCCTTTTTATAGCATATCTTTAAATTTATGGGGTAGCTGATTTTGCAGGTCTGGTCATTGCCATATGTAAGTACGTATAATGGCCATGGCCGTATTCAGCATTAATTCTCAGGGGGTTTTATGAAGATGTTAATTATGTATATTAAAATGAAAATCTTATTGTTTCTTAAAATATATATTATATAATATGTTGTCAAATTTTCAGGGAGGGTTTGAACACAGAATCCCCCTCCCCCCACACTGTTTATAAAAATGTATACATGACAATGGTCAAAAGTCAATATTACAGTATCTAATAATCTTACCCGAATGAATTGAGCATCATACACGTGCGCCGCCGTGGCAGAGTTTCCAATTGTGTAGTCCATCACGTCGACCATCCGTCGCGTGCAGAAAACCCGGCGTAGCCGTTGATGTATTTTTTTTTGTCTACCTTACGGCGTTCGTTACGCAGCGCGCACGACTGTCGTCGCCGTCGTGACGGCTGGCGTTACGGAAGACATGAGCGACCCAGTCATTTAAACGGTTTGGTTAACACTGCTGGCTTGGGCGTGCACGTTGCACGGTTAGGTTAGGTTAGAACTGCGGTTACCCGACAAAAATTATAAAAAAAAAAAAAAAAAAATATAATAATAATAATGTCCACGCGATTTAGACATTATATAGACACATTGACGTGGGCTAGGAACTAGGAAGAGAAGTTAGATATTATCGGTTACTATTAGTTTTACGCAACAGCTAGCGTAGCAATCCGTTGAATTGGCCTAGTTTAAAGTTTTTATTTTATGTCATACGAATACCTAAGGATCAAGTGTTGTTCAGCATTATAAATTATAAAATACTTTGAAAAATATTTCAATGATGGAAAACAATTATCATTAAGACCGATTTTTAAAATATTGCCCTTATAAAAGTGTGTAGTTTATATCTATAAGCACTTTTTTTGGGTAGATATAATGGTCCGATTACCATGAAGAGGATATGATTTTGGTAGAGAATTGCATCTACTTGGTTAATCAGCTCATTTTTTGAAACTAAATGTTTGGTTGAAAAGCGACAAAATTCATGGAAACTGTAATTTTGACGTATTTAGTTATTTTATGATAACTAAAGAAAATTTATAAAAATAAATATTATCTATATTATATTGTATATCTGACTGAGTTTCGCTCAGAATCGTATTTTCGAATACGATATTATTGAATTCAAATCTTAATTATAATTCCACTATTAACATCTTCAAGGACCGAAGGGACAAAGTAGAACGCCCAGAATCGATTTTCCCGATTTTTTTTGATTTCACTTTAATTTGAATTTATATGTTTTTAAAAGTCTGAAGGCACTTGTAAATGTTCTCCGATTACCATAAGTAAGGTATGATTCCGGTAGAGAATTTTATCTAGTTGATACTTTATATTCAGTTCATTTTTTAAATTTCTCAATATTTATTTAATGAAACAGGAATACAGGATAAATCACTAATAACAACAGAAAACTGCGAAATTCGCGGAATCTACATTCTTGACGAACTTGAATTTAATTATTTTATGACAGATAATTTTTGTTTGCACATTATTTGATAAATAAATAAAATTTATAACAAACAATTTTATTAGTACATCTGATTGACTTTCCCTCAGAATCGTTTTTTTTCGAACGCAATACCATTGCATTTAAATCTTAATTATAATATAATACAACAACATTCCACCATTAATTTCTCCGAAGACTTAAAAGGTATGAAGGAGGAACACACAGAATTGACTTACCTGTTTCTCTTTTGTGGGCCGAACTAAAAAGGTAATGAAACACTGTAGGTAATAAAGTATAAATATTAATAAATAGTATTGAAATAATATAGGTACATTAATTAATGTTAATAGTTTGCTGTTATCCCGGGATCTTAATCGCGGTTTGGGTAATCAAACTATAATTTTACATCTGTGATCTATCTGACAACGAATAATGCTATAGGTATTTGTTATAAATAGAACCAATTTGCATGACAATAGTAAAACATATATTTAAACATGGATAATATGCGTTATTGTTTAGATTGCAACACCCGACACTCGTGGTTGAGGTTTACCATTTACGCCGGATTGCCAGAAGAAGCCTTGGACGCGCACGCGTCATGAAAATTACATGTCAATGAAATAGAAACGCTTTACGAACGTTCGACATCCAAGGGCTTGCTTGCGTCTTTGGAATTCACAAAACTCTCGATTCGTTTCGTGTGCAGGTACAACGCACTCACGCTTGACATGACGCCAGGATGAGTGTAATATATTATGATTTTAATAATATTATTGAAGATATAATATAATATTATTATTATTATACGCATTCATATAAATATATTTTAATAGTTTACTCTTTACTATGTTAGACTTAAGTTATCCGCGAGAAATACAACACAATACGTAAATTTCGATGAAACAATATTTTTCTACGGTAGGTAATACTATTATAATATAATTTATATATAGGTTAGACTGTTATTTATTACTAGTACTCGGATTTTTATATTTATTAAAACAACTAAAGTATCTAAATATATATTATATAATAAAAATGAAAATATGGAAGTTTATAAAAAAAATTCAAAAAGTTCGAATCTTAAAAGAAAAATCTTATTCTGGATCTTGATTACAATGAGATACCATATATTATATATATATGTAGGTACTGAAATTGTCAACGTTAAATATTATACGGTTTGGTCATGACACAAATTTATACCAAATTACCAACTAATGGAACGCTCGTGACTTCAACAAATGGGTGCAAATTTCATATTTGCAATGTCCAAAGGAGTGAGCTCAGTCTGCAATAATGTCCAATTTATTCCGCAATGGACATCTCTGATTAATTTTAGGCAGTTTAAACCAGAATTGTTATTTAATACATTATGCACTTTTGCTTTAACTGTTACTCAGTGACATTTTTATAGGTTTCTGGTTAGATAATATTGTTATAATATAATAGGTTTCCTAATTTTTTTACAAGTTTAATAATATTAATAGTCTTGGTTTTGGTATCGAATTTAGAACTTTCCAATACCCAATTTGATTTCTTTCTTTGCTTATATTTTATTATTATCATTTTTCCATGGCAATCGTTGCTTGATTGCTTTTATTTTTTATATATCAGAGATAATGATAATTAAGTGAATTTGTTTTACCAAAAATAAATTTTAGTTAAATTATTAAAAATAGTTATTTGTATATATATATATATATATATATTTAAATTAGTTTAATATTTATATGTTAACATAATTGTATAAGTATAATTTTTAATTTTATTTCTGAATTTATAATTATGATTATTGATTATTAATTATTTGAAATTATTATTATATTGATCAAAGTATTTAATCTTAGATCATCTAGATCTAATTGCCGCTTACAAAAAATGATTTGTCACAAATTATTTTCCTAAATCATAAATGTACCTAATTTATTATAATAGGTAATGTTATTTTTTCATAATTCCAAAAATAATGACGCTAAAGGAGTGAAATTTATTTTCTAGTGTGCATTTTAATATCATGGTATGCAAATATATTTTCTAATGAATTTTAGACTATTAATATAAATGTTGAGTTAATTAGTTTATTAAAGAGGTAACACCTATTGGTTAAATTAAATACAATGTATAATACATTATTACAAGGTAGTTATAATTTTAAATAAATAGAATAATCGTTTTTGTCAAATGAAAATCCTCACTGATCTAATGTACCAACAAATTTTCAAATGTGTTGTGGTAACGTATGCATATTGGTTTAATCGGTGGAAAATTAGTGGGTCACTTATTTTTATGATGGAAATTTAACGGGAAGTAGATAATTTCATTTTTTGCGTAAGGTATTGTCAATACTATATTAGATGATTTAGCCTTGGCTATACAAGTAAAAACATGTATTATCAACAAGACGGAAAACCTTCTTATATGATGTCATAACAACTCATAATTATAATGAATTGATACTATTTTAAAAATAGGTTACTGGATTAGCACCAATAAAATTTACTTTTGATATATGCAATCTAGAGAATTAAAGAAAAATTAGATAGGTTCTGACGAACAAACATACTTCTTCTTCTAGCTTTACAAATCTGTAAGAATTTTGGCTGCCAACGTCATCGTTTTTTAATCATTTCGATCCTGGACTTTATCTTACCAATCCGTCACTTCCAGTGTTTCTAAATTCTTACTTATTCCATCCATACAAATTTGTGAGTATGTGTATTTCTTATGTACATAATAATAATAATAATAATTAACAATATAAACAATACAAGGTGATACAAGTAATAAAATTATAACGTAGGTAATTAACATATTATACAGGGTGTTCCAGATCTATTTACTAATTGCAATGTCTGCGAAAAATTAAAATCTTTGAGTGCAGTTTTTTCAAATTATTATTTAGGTAACGGACTTAATATTTTATAATATAATATTACCTTTATTTATTGTTTAAAAAATACGTCTCATAAAAAAATTAACTCTTTATTTTTTAAGTTATGTAAAATTTGAAGATGGCCATTTTAAAGAGTATATTTATATGAGAATTTTGACTTGTCGATCTCTTAATTTAATTAAGATATCGATTTTTAAGAATAAGTACCGATCCGGGACACCCTATATAATATTGACCAACAGTGAAGCGTCCACCCCTACCGCTCCCACTGAATTCACGCTTGCTACAGGTTTTAAACTAAACAATTTTAAAATGTCCAAATCAAAATTATTTTTTTTAATACAGTAGATAACTGTGGTCCAAATACAATTTAGTTGAGTGATTTAAATCAGATATATTCTTATTTTTTGAACTGTTCATATTTAATATAATAGGTATTTGTTTATTTAACTGAAATTTGAACATTTCTATTATCCCTCTTGATTGGTTTTACAGCCCGTTATAGAATAAAGCCGACATACTCGAGGAGAACTGCGTTCATATTAAGACTTGAGTTCTGAATCTTGACCTAACTCAATTTTAGTAGATATTTAGTGCACTTTAGTGCATCACATTACTTATTAGTTAATCACTAAACATTTATTTTAAGGAAATTGCTTATATCGTGCAATCCTAAACTGTATTTACTGTATACATTTGTAACATGCGGCCACTGTTTATTTTTCCCATTATCCTGTTATTACGTTGTCTTCGTAGATTTCTTTCATATACTTAAACTGTTTACTTAAATTCAAACGTTACAATTTCCACGGTAGGTACCGATTGGACGTGGTCTGTTGGATTTGAGATAGTGAACGGATAGTGAACACATTGAACAATTACCGAGTGGGGAGGTTCCTCCACGTTATCCGCAAAACACCCAAACGTTCACTGCAATAGGTGTCAATGTGATTTTTGCGAACGAAGTGCACTAACCTGCATGTTTCTAAATACTAAGGAAACTGTAAAGCCGGCAGCAGCGTGCCCTTAGCACCATGAACACTTGTCAGGTAATAATAATATTACGTTTTGACTATTTGACTTTGTTTCAATATTTTATTAAAATTATATTTATATTTACCAATTAGACGTTTATATAATATAGTAAGGTATACCTACTTTATGAAATATAAAACTTCATTTTTAACTTGTAATTTCATAATTTTAACTGTGCTCGAATGGGAAGAAAAATATCTATACTGACACAAATATAAATATTTTATAAATAGTACTTACCTAAGTTCACCGGAATATGTTTAAAATAAAAAAGATACTTTGTTGAGTATTGACTGTTCTATTAGGTTCCTCTTAACAATTCAAACACTGTATTTAAATAATAATATTAATTTAATTTTAAACAATTAGAAATATTTTTAAATGGGTTTCACATTATAACGTTGTTTATATTAAATTCAAAATTTAAACAATCTTAATGTAGTAATTATTTTTACCTAATGGCTATTATATTAATAATAGGTACTTATCTATTATAATTTATAATCAATAGTGGTAGGATTTTCTAGAAATTGCCAATTACGTATTTATACACAACAACAATATGTAATTTTTCGTTTAATGAAAATATCATTTTCTTTTTCAATATCGTCCAATTGTCCAGACGTCCTTCAAATTGGGTGTTATAGTAAAGATATCATGTATTAACGGTTTTTAAATTCATTGATAGTTGGTTGATTTTGGGAAAGAGGGATTTGTGTGTATTTATTGATTTGTTTAGGTACAATTTATATGTATTATATGCACGTTACACAATTATAAAAAAATCTTACCATTATATTACGTTAGAACTGATGAAGCGTGTATTTCATTGACCCCATTTTATATTTTTAATGGTTCATTAAATACTGTATAATAGTAAAATTAAATAAGAAACCTTTATTTGTGGATTGTTTGTTTATGTATTTATATTGTCCATTTAGTATAGTGGCGGATTTAGAGTTAAATTTTGCCATTTTGGGGTAGGAGTAAAATATGACAATAACAATATGTATTTTTATTATTATTATATTACGTAGTAAAGTAAGGACAGTTAAATATTATTATAGTATCTTTATTATGGATAAACTAAATATAAAAAATAGAGTGGTTTTGCCATTGTCGTAGGATACCTATATACGATTATGATTGCATTTTATCTTTATTTTTATAGGTGTTTCGAGCTGCCACAATTGGATTTTTTTTAACATTAAACACTATTGCTCAAGTCAAATCATCGAAATTGAATTCTAATTACAAACCTGAAATTGACTTAAAAAATAAATTTAATAACCTTCAGTCATCAACCGATTTAAAAGTTGCTGAAAATGGTAATTTTAGATCTTATGTATCTCCATATACAACGAGAGAATCAACTCCGGAATTTGCTCAACTACAAGAAGATATTGATGAACAAATGCCTGGTTTCGATTTTAATTTGGATCAAAACAATTACGATAAAATACAATTTCCCCGAAGATCCGCGCAACCTAAATATTTGCTCAATTATGAACCCTTAAGACCTTCAAATTATATATCAAAACCATCAATACGCTTTAAACATTATCCGTTTAGTACTCCAGAACATCAAAATGACGGAGGTGATGGTGGTGATGATGGAGACGGTGGTGGTAGCAATGGCGGAGGAGATGGAAATGGTGGTGATGATGATGGAGGAGGTGGTGGAGGAAGTGACGATGGAAACGCTGGTGGTGGTGGAGGAGGTGGTGGAGGAGGAGGAGGAGGAGGTGGTGGTGGTGGCGGTGGTGGTAACAGAGGAGGGGGAAGTGAAAATGATGGGCAGTATATCCAAAATCAATCCTTTGAGCAAGACTTCGACAATTATGAGTCTCGGAATGGTTGGAGACCTATTCATAATAAATATAGCTCAGATAAATTCGATAATCAGTTTAAGGAAAAACCCTTACAAAAGAAGTTTCCCGGTTATGGTGCCAATCAATTACTTTCTGATAATTATCAAAGACCTTATAAACAACGATTGACATATAAAAAAAAGCATCCAAAGAATTTTGTTGACGATCCATACTCGCATAGATTTGATGAAAATAAAAGACCTTTGAATTTATATGAAGACAATATAAAACTATTTAAGGAACGTAAAAGTAATCGAAGACCTATAAAAATAAATGGAAAAAAAGGGCGATCTTCATATTATGATGTTTACGAGAAAAAGCCAGAAAGTATTCTCGATGAAGATATTGATGAAGATGAACCTAAGCCTTTACAGTCAAGACGGTTTCCTACTAAAAAACGACAAGTGTGTCAGAAAGTAAGTAAATCTATGACACCAGATGATATTGAAGATCACGATATTATAGGAAGAAAAATGTCATGTATGGTGTGTAAAGACTTTACATCGGGTGGCACATTTGAAAAATGTTCATATACGTCTGATCCTACATCTGACGAGTATTTTTATGAGGAACCAGAAGTTTCAAAACCAAAATCTAAAAGATTTAAAGTAAATCGATTTAAAAGAAGAGTTGTGGACAGAAAAAGAAAAAAACCAGAGAGCGGCGAAGAAGTAGAAGATTATGAATATGACAATGTTAATGGTCAAGAGTCTGAAGAAGATCCAGAGTATGTTCCAAATTCGGAATCTGCTGTTGAATATGATAACGACGATCCAGAAAATTATGAAACTGCAGAAAATGAAAGTGAGGAATATAGAATACCACCATTACCGACAAAATCGTCCACTTGTCATAAAGTAATGAAAAAAGGAAACGTATGTAACGTGTGCCAAGATAATCTTACTAACCGACAATATGAACAATGCGAATATGAAACGGATCCTAAAAAACATGCTTATGAATATTCCACACGTAATGTTTATGGCAGTCCTCGGTCAAAAAGGCAGTTAGACAGTGATCAAACATATGATGATTATTTTAAAAAGTTATTTCCAGAACTAGGATCAAATCGGAAGAGCAGCATAACTACTAAGTTTTCGTCCAAAGATGGAGATTTTGGATTCTTGGATAACGGGCAAATCGGATTTAAAAAAACAAAATCCTCGTTACTAAGCGATAAGGATCTATCGATAAATTTTGATTCAGACGAAGAAAGTCCGGTGACTAAAATGTTAGGTGAATTTCGAAATAAAGATAGGTCAAATTGCAAAAAATCGCTCAAAGATAAAATGACGTGTTACAAATGTAAAGATGAAAAAGGCACAGAGACGGAGGAATGCATGTACATTACAGACAGTAAACCGAAAGAACGACAACAGTCCTATCATGAGACAAAGAAGTTCAATAATAATCCAGAAATAGAAAAATCTAAAGAAGTTAGTAAATCCAATAATAATTTTACACAACAACAGCCAGCCTCAACATCTGTTATGCACGTGTATGCTCCGTTGTTTGATTCTAGTTATGAACCTACAGCACAATACTCTAACAATCGACCATATAAGAATCGAAACTACAGACTTTACAGGAAACCCTTAACTGAAGAACAAGCAGAGTCTGTAGAAGAAGAAGACCAGTCGGAAGCACAAAGTGTGGAAGATGACGATTATGCCGACGATCCGAATAGTAAACTAGTTTCGAGACACGACTTGCCCAACGTAGATCCTTTTGGTCCGGAAGGTGCATACAGTGAAGAAACTGTACCGATGTACGACACAACATTGAGAACGTGGTTACCTAGGTATATGGTGATTAAATCTTCAGAGGAAGCAATGGTCGATGCGGAATTAGGATTTGATTAACTTAACATACCTAATATTGTAACAGTATAAAGTATAAATATGTGTACAACTAATTCTATATGTTAATCCTGTTAATGTTAATGGCAATTGGTATTCACTCAAATAGTCTTAATATTGATTATATTATAACTTAATATTAACATATCAGTTGTTATGATACATAAGACATTATTACTTAACTGCTATATTTATAACTAATAAATAATATCTTTATTATAATTGTTATCACTTACTATAATTGATATTGCAGTTGTTATTTTTTTTAACATCAAACATGTATAAGTATCTATATAGAATATTCAGGGGTGGCAAACTTATGGCTTACATCACAAATCCATGCGGCTAGCGACTTATTCCTAAGACTCAAAACATTTTTCCTAATTTAATTATTAATAAATATTTATAAATATTTAATATTATTCTATATTCCTTGTTACACATTTAATTACTATGTTGATTAATATAATGATATATTGACATTGGACAACGGGATATAATATCCCGTTAATAAATTACATATAATTTTTCCCTGAGTAATAGATAAATGAGAAGAAGATTTTTTTTATTTTTTGGCTTTTACATAGTTTACAAGTTTAGAATACAGCTTTCCTTGTTGGCCACTCCTGATGTACATTACATTGAGATAAATATTGTATTTTTATAGGTACTTTTCATATTGTATGTAATATTATGATTAGTTGTATTTCAAGTGTTGTGTATTTGATTATTTTGTTAATTATGTTATGTGAAATTAACGTGTCGAATAAAATATTTGTTGTTACATAAATAAATATTTAATTTTGCAAACCTATTAAGGTTATTATTACCTATTAAGGTAATAAAAAAAGGGATAATTTTAAAAAATGTGGCTTTTGAGATTATTCAAATATTATGTATATAGGTTGACAGGTTGTTGAATTTATAATAATAATTACAAATTATATTAAAAATTAAAAACACAATAATATATTATTTTGATATGTAAATTCATTAAAATATTTGAATATATAGTACATAATATTATGTAGGTAATAGGTCGAAAATATGTTTGTGGTTTTATATGACTTTATCATCATTATTATACTATTTTTATTTGAATAATTTATATAATAATTTAATATAATTAATCACGAGTTATATTAAATTTAAAATCACAACATCCGTATTTATTATGCCCTTCTGTTGTTATTGAACCATGTTTTAATAATTACTATAGTGCTGTATTATTATAATATATTTATCTATCGATTGTTACCAATTGGATATTGATTTGTATTTCATGAAACAGGTAAAAATGGTAAATAGAATATGCTATGTGCATTTCTTTAAAGTATTTAATTAAATAAGTTTCATCTTTCATATAAATGTGCTATTATATTTTCATAATAGCACATTTAGAAAATTATTTAATTTAATACTTTTTAAATAATAAAAATTATTATTATATTATTAATAACTATTAATAGATTATTATTAAAGGAATGAAATTATTTTGTGTTTCTGTATTATTATCAGTATTACGTAGGTATATGATTTTAAAATTTGAATCAAATAATACAATTTGAATTAAATATTCTATTAAAAGTCAATGTTGTTTAATAAGATTTTTTATTCGAGTTAAATTTTAAATCTAAAATAACTTATTTTATATTTATAATTGACCTTTTGAAGATATTTCAAGGATTGCAAATCTCTTCCTGTTATTGATTTGTTAATATTATTTTATTTTCAATAGATATATTTCTGTAACTAATTACATTGAACATTCTATTAATTTTGCAACTTTTTTAGCTATAGGTAACTTTTTATTCTTAGTAGGTATCTATTTAATAAATACTGCATTAGTATTTAGTAATTATAATAGTATTTTGCATAATGATACTTTAATAATTAACTAAATAGAAACCATACTTAGTAACTACATAATATAAAAATTGTTTTATTATAGACAATTCCTAAATTTTTTATATTTTGCTATTGCTATTACATTTTTTCGTAGGCACCAAACTTAAATGTATAATTATTAAAAAAGTTTACTCTATTATAGTTATTACTGTACATTTTGTATTTGCTACTGCACACAATTTTAGGCCCTGATTACAGGTACTAAATAATGAAGATCGAGACAATATTAGCTAAGTAGTATAAATACAATATTTGTTAGGCAAAAAAAAATAAAATATTTAGAGGGGATAAACCTCCGTTAGCAACCTTCCCAGAACTTCCCCCATGGGGGATAGTCAAAATAATGGCAAATGTTTTTTTTAATAATACAACCTAGGTTACCTATATTCTAATAATACACACTTTTACGCTCACGTATAACGTATAGATTATACAATAAATTAAATTAAATTAATTTGAATTGCTGTACCTACCTAAATGTAATATAATTTATACATATCATCAAATATATCACAATATGTCGACATCATCAATAAATTTGTTATGTCGGATAATTATTATATTATTTCCTTATTTCGTAGAACTTTATAACAAAACAAATTTATATATCATTATTATACATCCTATAACAAATATATTATGCAATATGTTCACTGTTCAGTCATAGTTTATTGGTTTGTATTGTATTGTTGTTGGTCATTTCTACTAGGTAAGTAGATAGTATATACCTAATTTATGTTTATAATTATTATATATTATTTATAAACATTACTCATTACTCATTAGTCATTATTTCATTAGATTTAATATGAAACATCATCTATAACATTAAATATAATAATACATTTTATATACTGTTTTATCTTATAGTTTTTTTGTTTTATTAATTTTTGTAAAAATAAGCCATTTCAAATAATAATATATACATGTATATATACATATTACATCTTGTATTGTTAATATTATAAATTTATAAATATTATAAGTTCAATGTACACGTGACACGCCTTATAGTGTTTATAACTTTCCCTGATCATATTTAACCGAAATATTACACCTGCTAATAACGTATAACTATATGTATATTGAATATCGATAACCTTTGAAAGGTTGCCATCGTTTTAAATTCGTGTGCACTAATACCACACTCGCACTTTATATTATCAATAGATGGATTATGGTTTATCTATAAATATTTCCAAGTCATTTAACCGTACGATTTCGAACGAGGAACACTGCTCATCATATCATTCACGAACGACAATAGAGTGTGTATATTTCACATTTACATACAGTTTTATTGATTTCCGTTAATTACAAAACGCAACCATGACGGCTGCGAGGAAACACGATTTTCCTCACTTTGTGGCTATCCAAAGGATTATGAAATTGCCGGTGGTATCGTCCGGCGTCGATAAAGCTACATGTATTTACGTAAAAGTTAAGGTATGTACATAATTTATGTCACACGTATGACACGTAGCATTTACCTATAACGACATTAGATGTTTATTTTATTTTGTCCTAATTGATTTTGTTACATGTAGACAGTGGTGTAGTGGAGGGTTTAAATATATACGTGTATCTAAACAAAAATTAGAAGTATGAAATTTGTTTTTACATAGTAAACCTAAGGGGTTTTTTTTATGAAGGGGTAAGAGGGGGGTTAAATTTTCTTACATGTAAACATATTTGCATTTAGACGTGTACCCATACATTTTTTTAAAACTACATCACTACATGTAGGTATAATATAATACTAATACTACGATCTATAATAATGTTACTTTATTACTCGTACCATATATACCATGTTATGATGACTATTGTAAATTTGAAACAGTTTTTTTTTAACGATAAATATTTTTTGTGATTACAGTCATCAAACAGATTAATCGGATATAGTCTCGAAAACGCTGAAAAGACCGTGTTGACTGTCTATGATATGTCTGTTCCGATTATGATCAAATTAGAGGATCCTATCAACAAAATCGATGATCTGATGTGTAAATCATTGGATATAGTTGTATACAACGCTCCGTTTGTCACATATACTCCAGAAGAAGTGAGTTGTTTTATTTCATAAAGAATATTAGAATAAAATATGTGGAGTAGTTAGATTATAAGTTTGGTTAAATATTCGATTCTAAATAATGTACAAAAAATAAATAATAATACAATTACCTACCCATCATTATTCATTTACTAAACCAATATAATATTAAAACATGTATGTTTTTTCACATCGACCATATGACAAAATATAAATAATGTATAATGTATTTGTTACAATATTATTATATTAAATAGGTATTTACTCATTAAAAATAAATTATTACAATATTACTATATTTATATTTTCTATAATTAGTAATTATTAATTCAAAATTATCAAAACATAATACTTTACATCTCTAGATTTAAAAACATTTTATTCGATGGGCATAATATTTACTTTGGAATAGATAATAAAAAATAAATACTATTAAATACAAATGACGGAAATGTGTTCCTACTCGTATATTAATAATAAACCGTATATATAACTCATATACAGTGCTTGAATTGTGGGGGACAGGGAACCTCTTCTTTTTTAAAAAAGTTTTAGCGTACCCTTTTTAATCTTTGGTAGCGACCAAAAATTAGGTTGAATTCAATCGTTGTAAAGGAAGCTACTATTTTTTAAGTGTCATAGTCCCCTTTCTTTTATTTGTTTAAATTCAAGCATTACTCATATAGTCATATTATTCGGAAAGATATACCTACTACCTACCTACAATCTACTATCTACTTGGTAGGTACACATTATACATTTTTTTAATTATTTAAATTTATAAATGCATTTAATTTGAAGATTATATTGGTATCAGATTCATAGTTTGGTACTACGGGACATTCTGTGAATAATATTTTTAATAATTTATTTTATATATTATTAACTTATTATTTATCTTACATAACGATATCTAGAATAATTTTAAATTGTAATTGTTTAATTTGTCTAAAATTCATCAAATATATCGATTATCGGTGATAATATTGTAATAATCAACATTTATATTTTAAAGTGATTTTAATATAAGCTGAAAATAAAAGTTAAATTATAATTTTAAAATTACAATTTAGGTACCTAATTATATTCATAAAAATAGTTAATTTACTATTGTATCTGTTATACGAATAGATGAATATACCTAATTGCTGTAGATTATGTTTTCTTCAAACTTTAATATGATTATTAAATTTATAAAAAAGTTAGTTTTTATTAGTTTATTAATATCTAATGATATTTAGAAGTTTATGATAAAGAGCACATATTTTAAAAACATATATGTTATAGCACTATAAATTATAATAATACAATATCCTTAATATTGTGAATAATATAATAATAATTTATATGGAATGAACTCGTAAGTCATTATTTAATTTCAATAATATATATATATATAATTATTGATTATTATAAATAGGTAATATAGTCATGTAGATAATACCTATACTAGAAAAAAATAAACAATATTATCGTTTTTATTTCCCGGGCGAGGCAAATGAATGAACGATGATTAATAATGCATTATATTATATTAATATATTTTATACAGTTAGAATACACCTTTGATCTGTTTATTCATTATTATTTACGTTTGAGGAGAGAAATAGGAATCATTCCGACCTATGTCCCCGACGAACATAGGTTAACACATATAATATTATTATATTATATTGGTATAAGTCCCAGAATCATGGTATCTACATAATTCAATTCAAAGCATATTTTATAATAGGAATAATAAAGTAGGTAGGTATATATTACACATAATAAGTAAAATGAATAATAATTAATAACTATTAATAAAGTACGTATGTATTATGTAATAACTAATAAATAAGAAGTAAAATAATACTAAAGTATGTAATGTTATTATTAATTGTATATATTGTATAAATGCTATAATGCTTTATAACTGTAGATACCAAGCATATTATTCAAGTTATAATTATAATAACATAATTATTTTAAAAAAATTAATATTGATTCGATATTATGTTTTTCCTTATTATTTTAAATACATTCACATTCAACACAATTTTGTTGTTTTCTAGATGTACTTTACAGTCAAGGCCAAAGTCGAGCCGGTACTGAAACGAGCGGATTCTGTGAAACAGCTCACCATGTTGGATGACGCGTTAAGCGTGGCCGACAAGTACGTGGATAAATATTTGCCGGACAAGGACCCTGCCGAAGATGTTACCGACAAACCACCGAGTAATAAAAAATTAATAAATTTCGTTTGCTATCACAAATTATAAATAAATTTCAAATAATTAATATTGATTTGCGTAGAGGAGACTTCAAGCCAGGCAGTGAAAACAATTCGACACGTCAATCATTTTTCCAGGAAACTCCAAAGACGCTTGACTCGCAGAACAATTGCTGAGGCCAAGTTATTGAAAAAACAGGGATACGATACCGTTCAGTGTTTCGTGTACTTCGCTGATCTGGTAAGTACCTACGATTTACAAAATATAATAATTATGCGTATTTGTCACAATGTCACTTAAAATTTGGAAACATCGAACGCCATAGAAAATGTCGTCACTATAAAATGATTACGATATTTTTAAATTATAAACATCCGTTAAAAAACGCTTTGTTTTGTCATTTTATAAATAATAATCAATAAATCAACTGCCTGTTTTTTTTTTAAGATAGTTGTAAATAAAAATGATTATTATGCACGATTAGTGTGATTATAAATTCGAAATATTGCAAACAAATAACAAATACGAACTATAATATCTTATTATAATAACTTATTATGTGAGTTGAATTTATTCAATTTTGCAGAGTTTTAAGCTTCAGTTTCGTGTTATATCTTATATTTATAAGAATATACGATAATTTAGATTTTAGATTTATATCTACGTCCTACACGATATACTTACTAATTATACTATATATATATTACATATAACAAAATATACTACTCTTAAATTAAACCAATTTTATTTCATTAAACCACACATATTATATTCGAACATCCTTAAATATAAATAAGTGGTTAATTAGTTTTAAATAGTCAAATAGTTAATAATTATTACATAATTGTTTACATGTAAACCACTTTAATTTATAAACCTAATTTTATTATACATGTGCAAATAATAACGTAGTAACTGACTGTTTATAATATATTTCATACTTCAGCAGTGATATTTGAGAAGGGGGACGAGGGGCCCCTATATATTATTTTGGAGAGGCATAATTTTTATATTTGCCGAAATAGTTTATATCATAGTTAAAGTTACTGTTATACGTAAGTACAGAATATGTAACAAAGTTCCTTTCACGTGAAAAAATAAAAATAATTTTTGCGCATCTGCAAATTTGATTAATACTAACATTTAAACATGATTAATACCTATTATATTATTGTCAAACATATATATATATTATTTCAAATCAATTAATGAGATTTATGTATACATTTACGTATGTATGACGTAGGTGTAGGTACATATTATGAAGTTATGGGAGAATATCGTACTTACCTTGGTATGTAATATTAAAATCATACGTATGAGATTATAATCGTACTATACTGTAATAAAATTTTACAATTATATAAAATATATAAATCGTAATTTTTATCATATTGGTAGCCTGTAAGGCTGTAAATTGTAAATATTGGTTATGGGTACCTTATTCTTAATTTTAAAAATATTTTTCTAACTACCTATATCTATTCAAAACCTTTGGAAATTCAATATACTTACATTAATAATTGTTTTCATTGCATATAACTGATTAATTGCGAAACACTGTTTAGTTGGCCAGAGACCCAAAAGCGTTCGGAGAAAAAATGAACGCTATTTGGAAACATTTGAGTGAAGATGAACCTGAAAACCAAAAGCCACCAGAGAACATCGAGCAGCTCATCGAAATGTTGTCTAGGGAGAGCGCAAGGCGTTTCGTTCATGTAACCAACTTTGTCGCCAAAAACATTTCTATGCTACCCACATACACGGGACAAGCATTTGCTTATGCTATTCAAGAATTTGCTGCTTTGGCGGACAGATTTATGAAGGTGTAATAAACAAATATTATTTAAATTTTTATCAATAAATAGGAATATATTATAATGCCCATATTAACATGGTAGATAGGTTCCTACCGAATATCAGAAACCTTCACACACCTACTTAATAATTTCAATTTTGGTCGAATACCTTCGAATTATATTTTCAAGAACACGAAACCATTGCGCATTCATTACAAGGGATATTAATAATACTAATCAGTACTATTACTTATAAATATAATTTAAATTTAATTAAATTTTCCCGACCCATCACCAACCAATTTTTTTTTAAAATAAATGTTTACTAAAAAATTGATCTAAATTAATATGTAAAACGTACTTAAAATATAAAATAATGTACTTACATAATACTATATTGATTATAAATACTAAAATCACCCTGTTTTATTGTTAAATTTTTTATTAAAATTAATACAAAGGGTCAAAGTGTTTAAGATTAGGTTACTTCTTTAAAGTAGTAAATTTATTTTTTGATAATATTGTTTTTAGCGATCTTGATCGAGCATTAAGGATCAATCTTTTAGCTTTTATATGTTGGTTCCAAGTTAATTTTTGGTCAAGGATTAATCCTAAATATTTAACAGCATTGACGGGTGGGATAGGTATGTTATTAATTGAAACATTTGGACATTGATCGTGTCTAAGGGTAAAAGTTGTATGAACCGATTGAGCAGCAAATTAAAATATATTATAACATTTAACTATTTAAATATTTTTAAATACGACCAGAAGTGTATTTAGCAATTTAAAAAGGGGAGCGTTCAGATTTTTTTTTTTGGAAGCTTTCATGTAACTTCATGAACCTACCCCACTGTTTTATAATATAAAAAAATTAATAAACGTGTTTTGTATCTGTATATACATTTTAATACAAAATCTAAAATAATATTATTAATAGCAATTTATATTTTTTTTTTTTTATTGGTCATGGGGGGAGAGTTTAAATTCATTCGACTCCCTCCCCCGTAAATACAATACTGCATGCAACTATCAATCTATAATAGTAGGTACATATTATAACGTATTGCATTTAAATTTTTGGAATAATTATTTTGTAAAATTAAATCAGTGTTCATGTTTAAAAAGAAGTACAAAGTAGGAAAAGTAAAAGTAGGAATGCAAATACGAGTATAATGGAAATCAAAAATTTTAATTTCCCTTTCAAAATTTGAATTCATTATAAGTACAATTTAAAAATTATATAAGGACATGTAAAATTAAAAAATGACCTGACCTAATTTCTAACATTTTGCCAGTTTAAGTACAGAAATAAATCGAGAAATCGCAATTTTATGGTACCTATTTTATGTATGTACTATTATTAATTATCAGTATTTAAGTGCATCGATTTACCTATGTTTCTAGTACGCTCATTTAGAAAATTCAGCTGGAACACTCGTAGACTTAACCAATATGCAGTTGGCTAGATTTAAGAACTTCGTGGAGAATATAAGAACAATAATACAGGTAATAACTATAATAAACTATAAAATATGATCAATTAGAAAATTATATAGGTTTGTAAAATTGTAATATTATAATCATCTCTTTATAACAACTTTCAGAATTATTTTTCACAACTTTCTTCGCCTTTGGGAGTAAAGGAGTCGAAAAATAACGGAGCTGAGAAAGACAATTCAAACAACAAATCGAATACGACCAACAAACCGTCGCAGAAGACCGAAAATAATAAAGCTACTACTCCACCTACCGACGTTACAAATAATTCAACGACCAAATCTAAAACACAATGATCTTAAAATCTTTTATTGAATATTCAATGTTGTTATATTTTTTGTCAATTTTATCATATTTATCAACCCTTTATATTTTTTGTTCTTTTTATTGGTAAAAATATTGAAATTTATACAATATTTACATTTTGAAAATATTATACATAATATAATATCATAAAAAAAAAAAAATAATAATAATGAACATTATCGATTATTATACCCATGTTATGTTTTGTATTTGTATAGATATCATTGTATCCAGTTCAGATATAAAACCACCCTATTCTATATAACAACGATTATTTTTAATAAGATATAATTTTTTGGTACCTCTGATGAAGGACTTTTTTAAACTACGGACAAGGACGCCCATAAGTACAAATTCAGGGGGGACAAAAAAGTTTTTTAATTTTTTTTTTTTTTAATTTCGCTATTTATGTAATGTCTGTAGTATTATAGTACAGCATATTAGAGTATTAAAATAATACTTTCTTTAAAATTTTACACAGTACTTGTGGTTGTATCATATTACATTATTATATTAGATTCTGAGCGAAGTGAGGAACGTATATTGTATATTAACGTATTACAAAGGTTTTTTATTTTTTGTATATCTGAAGACACTTTTTGGGTAGATATAATGGTCCTATTACCACAAATGATATGCATTCGGTAGCAAATTGCATCTAGTTGGTACTTTATTTAGTTCATTTTTCGAATTTTTTAAAAAATTTCCTCGAGAGACGAAAAACTACTAAAAAATGGCGGAAAATCGATAAAATTATACTGTTTTCGTTAATTAGATTTTATTGACAAAAAATTATGTTGGAACGAATTGGTTGATTTTCTAACTAAATATAGTTTAGAGGTTTGAAATTTATCCAAAAATGTCAAATTTTACTTGCAATTTTGAGTATAACGGTTTGACAATTTTATAGAAGCATAATTATATACTACTGAATCTATTTACAAAATATTTTGAATATCGTAATTCACTGTTTTGAGCGTTTACATAGGTAATCTACGCGCGCGGTAAAATTTGAGAACGGATTGGTTGATTTTTGACTAAAATATAGAGCTTTGAAATTTTTTCCAAAAATAATTAATATTACCTATAATTTTGGGCTTAAAGATTTGATAATTTTGTAGATGCTTACTTATATACTA
>CM023359.1:17866991-17879557 GCA_013282895.1 Eriosoma lanigerum
TCCAGGGGGGTGGGCCAGATCGCTCCCCCGTTCAATTAGAAAAATTAAAAAGGACATTTTGCTGAATGTACCTAACCTATATAAAATGTATTACACAAAAAATTATAGTTCGCTCCCCCCCGTTATCTTGGGTTGGATTCGCCACTGATTATGGTGTTATTATGAAAGAACCCGGGGCCGTTCAGTTACCTGCGAGAACATATCTAAGGAAGTACAAAACAAATATACAAAAAAGGAAATACATGCCAGTCAAGACAATGCATGCAGAGGTTGATATGCAAAAACGATTGTGTCAAGAGACGAGAAATATTAATGGACAAATGGAAGGAGACTTAACTATTGTTAAGAGGACATTATATCAGAATATTTTTCAACGATGCCGACTCTGTCTATCTAACGGGGATCTGTCTAGCAAAATCACAACAACGCAGGTCTGGTTCACAAGAAACGCGTTAAACGCGCGTTTACAAACACTATAATAGTCGCTGACAGGCAATTTTCAGTTGCGCAACAGTTTAATCGCATGAGTGACTTCCATAGCGATATATGGCAGAGAGCTCACATGCAACTGATCAGTTTAACCGAATAATTAGTTGTTTTGTCACAAATCGTTCAATTGCAACTCACTATTATATGCACTTGTGTGTGACACGATAGTTTCGTATATATATATTCTTGTCTATGGTTTCGTTGCATATGTGAGCTAGGTTATGAAACTCATGATCAAAAATCAAACTGTTGCGCAACTAAAAATTGTCTGCCAGTGACTAGCCTGAGCAAATTATATTATATATATCTGGTAAAATTTTAGTTCGTTTTCATACCTGCAAGTTTTGGTTTAACGGTATGAAATTTTTATAGAAGCCTACTCATACACTATTTAATTTATTTACAAAATATTTTGAAAATCGTGACTGACAATTTTTATAATGAAATGATAACTTATTGAATTTTGTTCGTAGATTTGAAATTTATTTTGAATTGTAATATATTGAGATTCTCTCAGAATCGTATTTTCTAATGCAATATTATTGCATTCAAATCTTGATAATTATAATAAACTACTAATTTCTCCGAAGACCGAAAGAACGAAGGAGGAACATCCTAAATTGACATTCCCACTTTATTTATATTTTACAAACCCAATAAGGAATTTTCTTCTTCCTCAAAAATGTCTATACTGCTCCTTAGTTTATGAAATACGAATTAAACCTCTCAATGAAATACTGATTTCAATATTCAATATAAAGATAACGAGGGATACATTATTTAGGACATAATAAGTGGAGGTTTGTATAACGTTTCCTAAAAAAGTAGGTGACATCACCTCTTATTCCACCACATATGATCTATGGATAGATTGATGAAAAGCTCAACGATAGTTTGTTTTGGGTGTGCGTGTGTGAAAATAACATCAATATAAATTTATAGTACCTCTGTGGAATTTTGGTTATTTAGATATAAACTATTATTAAATTTAAAAAAAAAAAAAACAAAAAAACATAAAATTAATATAACATTATTATATTCAATATTAAAAATTATTATCTGGCCAGGTTATGCATCTCTGATATGGAAATTTTCCTCTCCTGGGCAATATTCTCTGTTCAGAGGAAAATGGATTGTCATGGGTGATAACAACATTTAAATTTAATAAATATTATTTCACCAATATAAAAGAAAAGAAAATCAATTGATATTTTATAATAGTAATAATAGAAATATGAATATTTATATTTATATGTATCTGTGTATTATGTGCGATTGTCAATTTTGTTTAATCAAAATGTTTACACCCGCAAGAGCTTTTTTTTTCAAAGAAATTTAATATTATAATTTATTTTCTTGCTCGAATCCTGATTTGTAATAAAAATTAAAGACAAATGTATAGTACTCCACGCAAAATGTCTCGGTCTATGGTTGGCGATCTTATGTTAGTATGTTGTCACATTACTCTCGCGGTAGAAGTTACAATTATTTTTTGTTATTCTTAATATTAACACATGAACTTGAATTAATTTTTATAAATGTTTACTTGTACTTATAAGTTGTAATAAAACATTCATATTAGTATATTTTATATTAAAAAATAAAACTAGATAAGTTAATAATTGTATTTTATATTCTTAAGATTCTGAAATACATTTATAAAAACATTATGAAATAGGCATTTTTAAATTTTGTTAAATGCAGCAATATCTACAGATTGGACAAAATCTTCAAACTCTTGAATCAATTCTACTAGTGCATCAACGGATACTTTATCATCTTCAACAACACACATAATTTGTAGTTTTTTGATACCAAAAGCAATCTCTACTAATTTGGCTGAAATAAAAATAACAACATGGAAAAATAAAATTTAAAATTTGTATATTCTGTTGTTTTATATACTTACAAGCTCCCCATACAAGACCATCCATGACAATAGTTCTGACTTGTTTTTCCAATTCTTTCATATCGGTTTCGTCGTCCCATGGTTTCACATCTAATACAATGCTACTCTTAGCAATAATAACTTTTTTTGTGGCTTTTTTTTCACTGTATGCTTTAAGTCTTTCCTGTCTAATACGTTCTGCTTCTTCATCCTGAAAAACATATTAAACAAAAACTATAATTATTGATATAATATATGTTAAAATATTATTAATTATATTGTAAAAATTAGAAAGTATTAAGTTTTTAGATGATATTTTAAAATATTTAATAGCTTATCAACCACTAATTTTAACGTTTTAGTTACCAATACAATAACAGAAATGCAAAAACAAATCATATATAATCATTAATGACAACTTCCCAAAATTGTACATGTATGTTCTGATAAAAAGTTAATAAATCAAAAATTAAAAAAAAACCATATGTACATAGAAAAATATGGTAAAAAAGTGGGAAGGCCGATTGTGGACGTTTCTCCTTCGTCCCTTCGGTCCTCAGAGAAATTAGTGGTTTATTATAATTATTAAGATTTGAATGCAATGATATTGCATTAGAAAATATGATTCTGAGTGAATCTCAATATATTGTAATATATTATACTAATAATCCATTCCAAAATTTACCACGCATGTTAATTATATATGTAAATATGCAAAATAAATTTCAAATACCTACGAACAATATTCAAGGAGTTATCATTTCATGATAAAAATTGTCAGTCACAATTTTCAAATATTTTATAAATAGAATAAATAGTATATGAATAGGCTTCTATAAAAATTTTTACCTTTAAACAAAAACTGCAGGTTATATTAAACATTTTTGGAAAAAATTCAAAGCACTATATTTAGCCGAAAAAAACCAATCAGTTTCAGAATTTTTGGTGCTTAAAATTTTTTTTAATTCTGATGATCAAAACTCAATAATCAAAAATTAAAAAAAAATTCAAATAACAGAAACTATAAATTTAACAATTTTCCGCTTCTCAAGGAAAAACTTTTGAGAAATTCAAAAAATGAGCTAAATAAAGTACTAACAAGATGAAATTTGATATAGAAAGGGTACCCTATTTGTCGTAATCGGACCATTATTTCCACCCGAAAAAAGGTGTTCATACAACAAGAAAAAAATAATAGCCTATAAAAAAAAATTGTCAGTCACGATTTTCAAAATATTTTGTAAAATGATTAAGTATATTATTAGGCTTCTGTATAATTTTCGAATATATAAACCCAAAATTGTAGGGAACATTAATTTTTTTTGTCAAAAATCTCATAGCTCTGTATTTTGCCAAATAATCAACTAATCCGTTTCAATTATAGTAATATATTGTACCACATTTGTATATTACCTATGTTTATAATCAAAAAAATTTTCAAATCCCTACGATCAAAACTCAATTATCATGAATTAAAAAATAAAAAATGACAAAAATCGTAATTTTGCCAATTTTTTGGTAGTTTTTCTTTTCTTAGGGAAAAACTTTGGAGTAATTTGAAAAATGAGTACCAAGAGGACACAATTTGCTACCGAAACTATACCCACTTGTGATAATCGAACAATTCTTTCTATCCAAAAAAATGTTTTCATACATAAAAAAAAAAATCATTGTAGAAACAATACATTCCTCGCTCCACTTAGAATATAAAATTGAATGTATATTAATGACAAGTTTGTTGTTTATTATTTAGTTATTAATTACTATTTAATTAAAAAAAAAAATTAAAGTGGGTAGTATTTGTATAAAAAATGTATTAATGATAAGTTAAACGATAATAGTTTTTACTATCTTGATTTTTAAATATTTAAGTTAAACAAATTGTAGACCATAAAATTAAATTATTTTAAAATAAGCAATATTGAATTCATTACTTCTTCATCGTCAGAACCAAACAAATCTACATCATCATCATCATCAGCTGGTTTTGCAACAGTACCAGAAGATACAGAAAACTCAGCCTTTTTATTGGGGAATTGAGCTCGCTCTTTATCAGAGAACGACTTTATGTGGTTGTACCATCTGAGTACGTTGGGGGTCTTGGTCTGGGGCGGTTGAATAGCAGAAAAAGTTTCAACATCTGCTTTGGACGGTTCATAACTGAAAAATATACCATAATCGTAACTTTTACAATTTCGTATATTCTTAAACGGTCTTTTTTTTTTTAAGGTTAATCAACTGTGACTTACCCGACTATGTAACTCTTTTGGCTAAGGTAGTTTTCAAGGAATTGCACTCCTTCTTGAGTTTTTAAGTCGACCATAATTGTTGATATTATCAAATTGCAATAAAATATAAGGTTTTTAAAAATATTAAAATAGTTTAAAAACCAGGTTCTACTGTTCTGTAGATTCACAGAAGACAACACGCTACAAGTACTAGATGGAGAAAGAAAGAAAATTAAATATTGAAAACATGATACACGACTCACCAGTAGGCAGTTCGTCAGTAAACTCGCCACATGTGAGCAGAAATATTACCGTTATTGGTACCACTGGTCTTTATAAGAATTACGGCATAGATAATATACAAGGATTATCTTCTATATCGTGATAAGAATAAAGAAATAAATGATTTAAAATTTCAAAATAAAAAATACTATTACGTTTACAACTGCAATCAGTCGTTTTAAAAAAATTAAATTGGTTTAATTATGATCAATCTAAATAATATAAATCCGAATTTAAAATTGATTAATCTCTTTATATTTAAGGACGCGTTCGAATATGTGGTTTAATTAAGGATAGTTTATATGTATATTGTATATACTATTAGTCTAATTCTATGGTATATATATGAAAATATAGCCTGTGACGTTATCACGAATAAAAAAAATATTAGTCATGAATTGAAAATTATAGACCTGATATCTTTATATGTTTGTAGTATTATTCGACTTCTAATCTTTATTACATTTTGGGTTATTATCATTTTTCGTACAACTGCCCTCTACTCAACTAGAATTCATGGTTAAAAACAATTATATTTTATTTAACTTCAACATGTAATTGTAATTTTTTGATACTCGATAGTAAAACTACAAAATTTCATATCTCAAATGTAAATTTTTTTTTAAACATCATTTATAGTTATATTCGTTGATGGAATCAACAAATAAAATTTGTCAGAACTTAGTTTAATATTAATGTGACACGACTATTTTATTTTAAATTGATAGAATTAACCAATCAGGGATCTGAAAGAAAACTAAATTTTTGTTTTTAATATCAGTTATTTATTAACTTTTTCTAAAACTTGATGAAATTAAATTTTATTCTTTATTGATGTTAATTATAAATGTAATAATGGGAATATTATAATGAAATACGTATTATGTTAAACTATGGAACATAAGAAAATGAAATACTATAATAATTATATTTGTATAATGCATAATGTACTTAATATGGACATGGTATTATAGATACAACACGTTTTGACATAAATTAAATTATTTTATAATGCAATTATAATTATATAATAATTGTGGTTAAATTTTTATATATAAGCATTATTTTTAGTTATAAAATAATCTTACTATTGTGTGAATTCTCATATAACACTTACTCATTGCAATCTAAATTTAGAATTCTTAGTAGGTACTCCAAAATTAGACATTAGATAGTAGTATCCAAACTTTGAAGTATATTTTAATTATATATTATTAAATTTAAATATAATTTTAACCAATATTACAACATTATAAATAATAGCATAAATGTTTAATTATCCATGGAAAACCTAATGTTAACTGTATTATAATGTTTAAATGCATTTTACATATTTAAAAAGTCAATAAAAATGGTAAAACATGTTATGCTGGGAATAAACAAGTTATTTTCGGTACATTAAACAAGAAGGGGAAGAATTTATGCTGAAGAGTAAAATTAAATAACTTATGTTATATATGGTGTGCTATGAATAGTAAATATATCACAATGAACTACAGTACTTCTGTATCAATTCTGTTAAAAAAGCAGGTTTCCAAATAGAATCTTTTTTTAAAAAAATGACTATTATTTTACATATAAATAATTATAATCATAAATATTTTGAATTAGGAGTAAATAAAGTAATTCTTATTAAGCATTTTATCGCATATGAAATGAGACATTAAATAAATTAGACATCTTAAAATAAATTGAGCAAAACTCAATTTGGGTTAAAAGTTAAATCCCACTTTACTGTAGGATATAATAAAGATGTATATAATTTAGTATTATTATTATATAGTAGTAAAAGAGCGTAATTAGTCATTATTTATATGGAGTGTTAAGAGGGAAGGGGTTGGGGTATAGAATTAATTTACAAACAGCAAATATATGTTATATTCTCAAATACATAACCTAACCAATATACAAATTTATATATAAAAAAACAGGTTCTAGGGGAATGCATCTCCCCGATTCCTTTTTTAATTAAGATGAATTACCTATTTAATATAATAATGTAAGATACAAATTTAAAAAAACCCCTATTAGATACTTTAAAAATAAAATTTTACATTTTTATCTTATTATTTTTATCTTTATATCTTATTTATTTTACATCTTTATTTATTTACCCATAAGGCATAAATCAATCCTCTTTTTAATCATTGGTCCAACATATTAAGATAATTTCCTTTCTATAGTTTATACAATTAGAAAACATAATTATTGCTATTCCACAATAAAATACAAATTAATTGATTTATATTTAAAATTATATTAAAAAGACAGGAGTAATAAATTAAAATTATACTATATTTATTAAAATAATTTAGTTTTATAATGAAGAAAAAAATAAAAAGTTATAGAAATATTATTTAATTTCTTTTCCATTTATTGTCAAATTATATTAAAAAGACGTGAGTAATAAATTAAAAGTATACTATATTTATTAAAATAATTTAGTTTTATAATGAAGAAAAAAATAAAAAGGTATAGAAATATTATTAATTTCTTTTCCATTTATTGTCAAATATAAATAAAATAAGTAATACCTAAATGAAATATCCGTAGTAATAATTTAAAATTATGACTTCCCAACTTAATTACACACAATCTTTACAAATAAAGTAATGAATTACTAATGAAATTATAATAATAAATAAAATTAATTTTAAAAATATTTTCCCAACTTTAAATTATATTTTTATTTTAAACAAATTATTTGTATTAATTACATGATTTTCTTTTTTGTTTTTAATTAAAAGGAAAAAAAATATGAACAATTTTAAATTGGTATAATCGTCTAGCAAAGCAATAGTGGCACCGTTTGCAACTATATAAGCAGGAGTGGATCTAGTTTAAGAATAGGCAAAGCGAACTATAATTATTATAATATTATGGAAACTACAGTGAAGATGTAGAATGTCCATATATACACAAAGATATATATGTAGCAAGGGCGGATCCAGTTCAAGAAATGACAGAGTGAACTATAATTATTTTTTTATTATGGGAACTACAGAGGCAATGTAGAATGTTCATATACAATATACATATATATTAAATTCAATTTTTCTTATGGGATGTGGGAGGGGATTCAATTGTCCCTGGATCCACCACTGATATGTGTACCTACAATTATCACCACAATTTTAATATTTTAAAATATTTATAATAAAGTTAAAATCATATACTGGATAATATATTTAGATATTACATAAATAATGTACAAGTTATTTCCAAAAGAACACTCAATTTCAAATTTGGAAAATTAATTTCATTGCATTAAACCGTTTTATTTATATCAAATAAAAATCAAGTCTAAATACTATCAATAATATCTCATAGTATGTAATATTATGTAAAGATAACATTTGCATTTTAAAATAACCAGAATGTTTTAAAATTTGCATACAAAATATTGATTTGAAGTAAGTAGATTATCAACTATTAAAAAATTAGTTAAATATATAATAAAATAAATAATAATGAAAAACTATATATATATTATAATTATTAAAGGATAGGTAACGGCAGTTATAATTGCTACCAGCACATGTATAATACACTTTTATCCCAAAAAATATGCATTATTATTTAAAAATTAACTACTAAATAAACACCAGTTATTTTAAATTTGTTCTCTATATTATGAGACACTTACACAATCAAACTTTTTTGACAAAGTGATAGAGTAAAAAAAACATACATGTATAGGCATTATAATTAAATTATTTTCAAAATCATACTATAAAGTACTCTTCGATAGTATGATCATCATTTTTATTTTACCAGATTGAAGGTTGAAAATGTATTATTGATCTTTGTGAAATTGTACAGGGCAAAAAAAAGAATGTTTATCTGTAGACGGGTGGACAGGCAAATTGTTTGGAAACAACCATCACATTGCATACTTGCGGGTCCATTCTCTGGCTAATTCATTGTACTTTTCTCTGTCTGTTTTGTATATCCTAGCTATCTCTGGAACAAGCGGGTCATCTGGATTTGGATCACATAACAACGAGCAAATAGACAACAAAACTAAAACAACATATTTTATATTAATTATTACAACAATAATAATAGTAATAATAGTATTAAGGGAATAGTTTTTACCTTTTGATATGGTCAATGCAGGTGACCACTGAGACCGTAGAATATCAAGACAAATGCTACCATTACTGTTTATGTTCGGATGATAAATTCTAGTTGTAAATGCCACCTAAATAAAGAAAATAACAATATACAAAATGTACTTAATGATGATTAATTAACTGAAGAACTAACCTTTGGAGGTTTAAAAGGATAATCCGTAGGAAAATGGATAGTTAAAAAGAACACACCACCTTGATATGGACTATCCGGCTAAAAATATAAATAGATCATTAACATAAAATTTAATTTTAAAACACAAATAAAAAAAAAAAGATTTCTTAATTTAATTTATGTTATGATTAAAAGTATAAACCAAAAAATGTTTATAAATACAAATTAGTTATTGCAATAACGTACTGGACCCATAATTGTTGCTTGCCAATGAAATACTGAAAAATAAAAAATTTAAGTTATGTAATTATATTATGTTTTTCTAATAATAATTATTAATTATTGGTATATTTTAATAAAATATAACTTGTTAGTAGATAAGTTAAGTACCTAAATTAAATTTAATCTACATAACATTTGAAGTAATGTATATACAATTTTCAAATTATAAACATAAATTAGCAGATATCATTTTCAAATATTTTATTTAAATAAATATAAATAATACTTGAAAAAGTATTATTAATACAGACATTAACATTTTTTTATTTTTTTTATATATATATAAATTATTATATGTTTATAATTTTTCTTGGTAGTAAAGTAGTAAAGCAAGTGATTTACTTACAGTCATCTCCTACAGGTCCTGCGGAGCATTGTGCTGGTGGATCTCTTCCTAAGTCTTGCAGTTCCTAAAACAAATACAATTTTAATACTAAAATCTTATGTAACAAAAACGTAATTTTAAAATAGATACATAACTAATTGGGTAGTTATTTATAATTAACTTGAATGAAAAATAATTAGCTAATTATATAAATTATTAATGATAACATATTAATATTACCATAAATTCATAAGACATTAATAAATATTTTAAAATATTGCAGTTCTACAATTATTATGTAATAATTAAATATTCTAAAATGTAAAAAAAAATTCTAATATTTAACATAATTAATAACAATTTTGAATTTAATAATTAAAATAAAATTATTATCAAGAAGTAAAAGTAGATAATAAAACATTGTCATCCACTAGGTTATTATAGTATGATATAATACTAATAAAAAATGATATTACATATTCTTATATAAAAATATATTACAATTATATGTAGGTTTTCTACGAAATTTGTTCCGATAAGTAATGTTTAATATAGGTATATTTGTTCAGGTAAAAATATGTACTTTACTAAAAAATAATTATTTTTATTTTCATTTAAATACAAATTTTTTTATAAATAGGTAACTAAAATATTAAAATACATTTATGTAGAAACATAAATTAAAATAATCATCATAAAATATGTATCAATTTTTAAAATAAAAATATTCAGGTATGAGTGAATGACATTAACGAAAAATCATGTATCTAAATAAATATGTTGGTAAGTATATAATTAATATTTTGTTACAAAAAAAATTGTTACCGGATCAAATGTTACTGATCATTTTTGATACCAGATAATGGCATGTTATATTTTAAACCATTATGCATATTTGGTAAATAAATATAAAAATTGGTAATATTACTAATAAATTTGGTCCAATGGAAGAACAAAGCATACACTTATGTAAATTTTACATAAAATATATATACTAAAGATACTACTTTTATTAATTTTATACCAAAAATAAATACTAATAAAAAAACAATAAAACAAATAAATGACTCAAAAGTTACATAGAAATGGCCAATTTATAAAATGAGATTATATTCTATAATCATAATAATAATTAAAGATGCGACTATTTTTATGGGTTTTATTAAATATATGAAAACCACATTTCATAATTTATGAATAATGTTATTATTTTTTAAATAAATTTATATTTTTAATTTAAAATTTGAATAGTTAACTACTAGTATATTATTTACAAAATTCGAAAACTAATAGATAATCACTTACGACTCCACTACTTAGAATTCAGTTACTTATATGTAATATAAAACAATTACAATTTCTTTCTACATTGTTGAAATATTCTTTACTGGATTGCAGGATTAAAATATATACTAGAATTCTTTAATAGTATTAACGATGGGCTGATATTACTTTTCACCAATTACCAATATTCCAAAATATACTATCGATATAAAACCAATACACGATATATAAAAAACCATGGACCGATAAAAACACGATAACAATATAACCAATAGCACAAATATCAACCAATATTAATCGGATATGAGTATCAGTCTAATTCTTATACAATTAAATAAATAAATAAATGAAATCTAAAATCATATGCAAATAAACAGATTTTAACAGTCATTATTTAATTAAAATAGGTATAACAATATTATAAAAAAAATTAGTATGAAGTAATTACCTACAATTTTATTATTAGCAATTTTACCAAAAAGTTTTTAGTTTTATATTATATCATATAAGAATACAATATAAAATATTTTATAGTGTCTATACATTGTTTTGTAGTTTATCAAAATTTCTAATGTGAAAAAAAGTAATAATATTAGATAAATGAGGAAATGATTTAGATAAATAGTAAATAGACATTTCCTACTTTTTATCAGAAACATGTCGATTATAAAACATATCAATTATAAATTGATCAAGAACTTTAGTCATTTTTTCAAGTTATGAACAAATACTTTTAATAGCATAAAATTTACTGTGTGTATATCATGTATATATATATTATTGTGTATTTATTATGTCCTAGACTGTGGTTGGATGCATATTATATTTACTGTCCGTAATCTGGTGCATGTTATATTCAGACAGTCAGATTGATAGCATAAAACCTAATTTATTCTTAAATCAAGCAACAAATTTGCCATAGAATAATAATTTATAATCCACAGTATATTGTATAATATATAAATAGTAAAATATTTCTATGTATTATTATATAGTCTAAAAAGTAGGAGTATATTTTTAACAAAGATGTTATATATTCGTTACGAAAATATTATACAATTAATGAAATTAATATAATTGGTTAGGTTAGATTACATAAAACAAATTAATGTAATTTAATTATAAATAGTTTAAAAATTTTAATATGTAAAATAAGTATTAAAATTGTAAAATTGAGTTATTATCCTTGAGTACACTTTATACAAAACCAGTATCTTCCTGATTTTTTTTTATTACTGCATTTAATATCATATCAAATAAGAATAAATTAGGTTTCATGCTATCAATCAGACTATCAGAAAATAACACCCATCTGCCTATGGATGGGAATATAATATGTACCCGACCATGGTAAAATTTAATGTAATAAATTATAGTAACAGTAATTAATAAAAATTATTTATTCCTGCCTGTTACCAGTCAGGTATCAATTTTGATTCCTGTTAACAATAAAAATTAGATGTCAGGGGCGGACTGGCCCCCCAGGCCATGCCAGAATGCAAAAATGATTGCAGTTTATTTAAAAATCATTTAACATGCT
>CM023359.1:17879567-17903759 GCA_013282895.1 Eriosoma lanigerum
GGATTACGTTCAATTTTTTGCGTTGTTAAAATGATAACACAATATTAGTAGTTTACGCAATTCCAAAGTGAAGTATATGTACCAGAATATTTAAAGTCTAATTCAAGGTATTATACAAATGTGTGTCATATTATTTCTACTAGAGAGACAAATTATAATTAACATATTTAGGGATATAGAATAACATTATTAAGTAAAATCTAGAACATGAACTTTGTCTATATAAGTATATAAGATAAATGTGTTCAAAGAAAATGTGAATATCCAAAACACATCATTTAAAATTTAATCCATCACCTTTTCGGTTACCAATACATTTATTACATGAAAAGTGTGTCGATAGTAATTCACATGGCTACGGTTACCAATGAAAATTCGGTTATTTTGAGGTCAACATATAAACCAAATTTATTACACACCAGTTAGAAGGGACAAGACGTCTCAACGCTACAGTCGCCACCGCCAGGAGCGCGAATCTCATGGGGAACGAAATTCGCGTTAGACGTAGACTTAAGAGTGGAAAACGTCTAAAAGTATATTAATACAAACTACAGCGCACGGTTCACGTTGTGTTCAACGTCACTTACCTTATTGATTCGTTTCAACGCCATTTTTCGACGATTTTGTTATGTCCAAGTGTTTGTGGTCTCGTGTTCAAAAACGTTACACCCGGAAACGTCGCGTGCACGATATCAAAACGCGTATTTTTGCAAACTAACGAAAATATATAATACAAATATATATTGTCACATATATATTTATTTTGTATATTTATGTGTTTTATTGTCGTGTAGAGCTGGTGAGATTCGGTTCCACCAGCAACGCGCACACACAAATATTGTGTTCGTACGTATAAGTACGTGTGCGTGTGTGTGTATGTGTGTGTGCGTACGAGTATACCATAGAATGTTCTATACGGTTATAGACACTACAGTGTACGGCGTACGCTGCGCGTGTGTGTGTGTACACGCTTAGCAGTCTGCAGCTGTGTGTGTGTGTCTGTGTGGGTTATCAGAAAAGGACAGGCGAACGTTTGGGGAACAGAGCGCAGTATAATATACAAAATGGCCGCCGACGACGACGACCCTGTAATGGTTATATTATTCTGGATGTTATGCCTTATTTGCCCTCAACACGCTGCACGCACGCGCCCGCGAGTACATGCAGCTCACGCACACGGTTCTACGGGCGATTATTTTGTCTCTTGTTTTCTTGACAAATCTCTCTCATTCCATCTAATGCAGAATTTCAGAAACCCAAATTGTACGTAATTACTATTTACTGTACAGTGTATAATGTTAGGTTAGATGGTTTGGTGGTTTTTTCCCCCTTCTACACCGATAAGGACACCACCAACAAACAAGAAAACCGTGCGACAACGACGTTTCAGACAATCGGACATTTGTCGTCATTTCGCTACGAGTAGCATTTTTAGTGCAATGTACTTAGTACGGCTCGCGGTGTCCAATTGGACAGGCGACAAAATGCACGGTGAGCCGTAACACGACCACTACTAACGAATTTCTTAATTAGGTCATATAGCATCGTAACCACGGTTATAGTTGAGCGCAACCCATTTTTTAAGTTCGTAAGTTCTTTTACCCTCTTGTTCGTAATTTTTTATCACGTTATTTTCCAATGTTTTTGATCAACAACGTCGATGACTCGGCGTATTATCATCATTTTATACAATTGTACTCAGTGTTACCGACAGTGATGCAGGGATTTATAAATTTAGCACTGTCATTGGATTCTGTGCCCTGTGGGTACACTATTCGTTTTCTATGCTCACTATAAAAATAGCAAGGTTTAAAATATACCTTAAAAGTTTATCTTTCACTAGCTCACCAGTTCAATACTGACACAGAATAGATTAAATGATAATATGATATATTTAAATTATTTTATCTACTAATGTTTACATTACATTACATACAATCTGTATTACAATGTTTCTATGACTGTACCATCAGCTGTACCTACTATCGGATATTAACTATCCTAGATTATCCATAGAGTAATAGATTCTATATTATCTATGGTAATATAAACATAAACCAAATTCAACTACCATTCTTAAATATTATCATAGATACTCGGTCATTTGGAATTCAAGACTCAAGTATTGTAACTTTGTCAGTAACAATCAATCATGCCTATATGAATCTATGTACAGCTACCACTTAAAATTGAACAGATGTTAAACAAATACTGTTTATATTATTAATTTACACAAGATGATGCGCTACGAAGAAGGAACTCTCACTGATCATAGGCCTTGTGCAGGCATTAGAGCTGATCTTAAGATGTGCCTGTTAGAATCTGATTGTTGTAAAATAGTAAATCAATTTTTGTACAAAAATACTTATCTTGAACACTAAAATAAAAATTATTAACTGTTTTTTTAGAGGAAAATGACACCCCGAGAATGTCTGAGAGAAAAAACATGCCCAACAGAATGTTTGGCTCTACAAAATACTTTTTTTGAATGCAAAAGATCATTGGTGAGTGTAAAACAGACAACAAATAATTTTTATCTGATATTTAATCCTGCCTTGTACATTATCTTATTACTCCGAGGGTATTTTGTATTTTAATTATAATAGTTAATATAATATCAAAGATTATTTGTATACAAATATTAAAATTATAAATTGCATGATCAAAGTAATACTCATAACTTCAATCTTTGATAATGGTTTTGAAATAATCTTACTCAGTAGTAGATTTGAGGGAGCCAATCACCCATTGGGTTGATATTATTTAAAACAATTTAAATTTATTTTTTGTTGAACTTAAGTAGGTAACCTAACCTAACCTTTACTATTATTTAATTATTTTTAAGATGTTTCAATGCATATTGGTTGTACATACACCAAAATAAATGTTTATTATTTAACTAACTGTAACAACTATTATGTAGTATTATATATTAAGCTAAAATTATTTTATAATATTGAAATAATTTTATTTCAGTTGGATAATAGGCAACGGTTCCGGGGAAGAAAAGGATATTAATACATAATCTATATTTACTGTAATAGATTACATCATGAGGCTAATTGGAAGACTAGTACACTTAATTATGTTTATATAAGTAATTGTTATGATTTTTAACATTACAAATAAAGTAATTTTAAATATATATAATTAATAAAAGTTTTTATTCATAATATTTATGACATTTGTTTTAGTAATTATAATAAACTTTTTTCATATTTAAAAGATTACACATATATTGTTTATAAAATATATTAAGTTTTATAGTTACTTATAATTTATAAACAGATTATAAAAAAAAATTTATTTACATTATTTAAACATTATTTTCTTTTTAAGCTACAAAACTCCTTAGCAGAATGTTTCTGCATGTCATTTCCTAATTCATTTACAAATGGAACAAAATCTAATAATATATTTTTTGGAGATTCATGAATATCAAACCATTTTTTAACATTCTTATAGATCTCCACATCATTGCTGTATTGAAAAAATGTAGGCTTCACAATTGGTCTAAATGTCTTAATGGGGTTTTTGTTGGCTAACATTAGGCCTCTGACAGCAACTGATAATGATGATAAACTGAGATCATATATAGAAACACCAAACATAAAGTTAGAGCTTAACATTACATCGGCAGCACTGAGTGCATCAGCACCTTCGCAAACATCATTTAAACTTGAGAAGCGAGTTAAATAGTTTTCTTGTAGAAATCCCAAAACTGTACTAGGCTGCATTGCAAAATTTTCAACTAAATTATCAGGGTTATGTGTAAATTTAAATAGAAGTGGGGAATTAATAGGCTCTTTCTTAGGGTATATAACACGACCAATAGAATGAAATAAATCAAGATTTTCATCTCTAGAACACATTGATTTTTTTTTACTAATTTTATTTTGAACACTCATACAGATAAAACTTAAATTAATAATTGATGACCTTAAATCACCATTTGTCTCATCATATATAGCATCCATTTCAGTAGAATTTGGTATTCTTAATAGTTTATTTTTCTGCTGTTCAGATTTAACTATTTGTCCTAAAACAGTCTGCACAGCTTTTCTAGTAATTGGATTAAATTTAATATGTTGAATATTTAATTGTTCTATGATTTCTTTAGAAAATAGGTCTCTGATAATTTTTTCATTGTTTACAATAAACACAATTGGAAATTTAGAGGATACATTAAAATTTATCATGATATTATGAAATTCTTCTGGTTTATCAAGAAAAACATTAGGAAAATCTTTAATTAACAAAAATTGACTATTAGAAATACCACATTTTAAACTGCGGTATCTAGTAGCACCCCAAATAAAATCTTGAAATTTATCCTGGACACTTTGATAATAATAACCATCATTGCATTGATCATAAATGGGTTCAGTAGTCATTGGGGTAACCCATTCTAAACACATGAAACCACATTGCTTGGCAATTAATTGTACTGCAGTTGCTTTAGCACATCCAGTGGGTCCAGTTACAAGTAATAACTTACTTTTAGTCAATAAATTATTATTTAAACTTTCAAACCAATTTTTTACTTCTTTTATTTTACCAGAATGTACAGCTAGTTTAGAAACAGATTGAGGAGTATACAAACTACACCAATCAGAATTTTGAATATAAGGTCTCTTTTTACTTGAAATAGTTTCTGACTTTTTTTTTGCTGGTATGATCAGTGGATTATCTTCAAAAAATGGCTTTATCCATGATTTTTTTTCAGGACTCATTTTCTAAAAATTATTATTTTTATTAATTCATTATTATTTATTTGTACTATAAATATAAAATTGTATAAACTACAAATACCATTTTGTTTTTGCCCAGTTATTAGCAATAAATTAATATTGAACTGATAAACAACACAATTTTATTTTATTACCTGTGAATATATGACCAATGTTTAATAAAAATATCCAAGCACAAAAATATCTAAATACAAATTTGGACAACTGCTAGGCAGCTAAATACAAAAATAGGCATGAAAATTATTAATAAACATCTTTTTGAACACAGGATTTTAGTTTGGTTAGGCCCTAAATGTTAGGGTTCTAAGTAAGTTCTAAGTTCTAGTAATGACATTAAAAATAAAAATGTTGTTCTGATAATAATTCCAATTATCCCTATAATTTCTATTTCCTATCTGAATTTTATATTATATGAATATAGTGACGTATTAAGATGAGGTCCAGGCCCCCTGGTCGGCATTTTATCAAAATTTTAATGCTGTAATACATACTATTCTTTACATTTTTATCAATACAAAAGTTAGTACAACACCATGTCATAATGATATTTGAAAAATTTGAATAAGCATTTACAAATTTTTTAGTACCTAAACTCATAGATGGGAAAAATTAAAAAAAAAACAATTTTACCAAACTATGTGTAATTAAAAAATATTTCTGTTACAAGATGGTCAGCCAGGCACGAAGCATGTTTAAGTCTTCATAAAAATTGAAATTAAAATATTTTGACTTAAACTGATATTAATAATGATAAAACTAAAAAGCCAAGGTGACTTCACAAGGTGTGAAGTCAAAGGGTTACTAACTAAATTAAATAGCTTAGAAACTGCTTTTATGGCTTATATATGAGGTGAAATAATGGAAAAATTTTATATGACTAGTATGAAATTACAATCAATTAACATTGATTTAGATTCTGTTATTACTTTATACAAATCATTAATTCAATATATATCTAGTAAAAGAGAATTGTTTGATTTATATGAAATGAAAGCAAAAGAAAAGTTAAGGATAGAAGATTATCAAGATGAAACACTGAGGAAAAAGAAAAGAAAATTATGGTTGGTGAGACAAGTCAATGTGAATTACAACTTTTTGATCGACATAATTTTAAAGTAAATACTTCTTTAGTTATTGTAGACAGACTACATTTAGTATTAAAGAAACAAATAATAGCCTATGAACAAATCAGTGAAAAGTTTTCTTTCTTCTTTAACATGACTAAATTATCAAGTACTGAAATTTATGAAAAAGTTGCAAACGTACGGAAATTTTACAAAGAAGATCTTGGTATTACTTTAGTTTAGTTTAGTTTACTTTTCCCAAAAATGTGTTCATTTTAGCTTTTTTTATTGTCATTGCCTGGTGATGAATCTCCCCAAACAATAGTTAAAATGTATTCAATAATTATAGATATGGAATGTGAAGATTTATATTCATAAGTTGAAATTGCCTTACAAATATTCCTTTGCTGTCCTATATCAAATTGTTCATCAGAAATATCTTTTTCGGTTCTGAAAAGAATTAAATCATATCTCAGATTCAAAACAACTGAAGAATGATTAAACTGTTCAGCAATTTTAACGATTGAGTCAGATTTAACCAATTAATTGAATTATGATGATGTTATTTATTTATTTGTCAGTAAAAAGACTCTACGTAAGCTTTTAAAAATATTTATTTATAATTATTTTATTATATTATTTAAATATTTTCTATTGACTATATACAATTATAGAGTATAATAAATACATATATATATATAATAAAACTGCTGTTATTAATTATTTTTCTAAATACATAATTGATTTATTTTAAGAAAGGGGAAGGAAAAGGGCGTCAAATCTCTAATACGTTTCTGAAAGTTCATAGTTTTAAACTTAAAAAACTAATATAATAATAATAATAATAATAATAATAAATACTATCTATGGATAGATAGTATGAGACTACTATAATATTAGCCTATTATTTTATCAAAATTACATTTTGTGAAAATAACTACTTTATATATTCAATGGTATGTCGTGCCTATGATGGTGAGTTATCCATAGTTTCATACCTAATTCTAATTATCTGGTTAATAATGTATAATAAAATTATAATTTCTATGCTTTATTAAAAACTTTGTTATAGCTGAAAAAGTTTTAACCAATAAAAATGTTATGTAATCAGGGATGTAACAAGAGGTAATAGCGCCCCTGGCAATCTAATGTAAAAGATTATGAATTTTATTATAATTAAAATTCATTGATTTTATGGCTGTGTGCTATACCAATATTAAAACCATGCTTTCGTGTCTTGAACTTTCTATGTACATTAATAAAGTAATGAACATTTTTATTTATTTTTATAAATATCATAAAATTTGCGCCCCTAGCATAAGCCCTCTTGCCAGTGCTTAGCTACAGACCTGTATGTAATAAAATTATGTTTTGATGGTTATATATAAACAATGATATAATTTAAAATTCAAAATTTGATGACACTGTACAAAATAAGTTTGGTTAAAAGAAATTAATAAATATTAATTGTTATTTATACAAATTCCCATAAATATATTTTTGTACTTGAACATATTTTCCATGGACATTATTACCTAGATTCCACATTATGGTCCGTTAATGTAAAAAATTAAAAATTAAAAATTAATTAAAAATCTCTGTCCTGTATATAAATTTTAGAAAGTTATGAGTTTATGAGCTATATCATTTTTTTTTTTTTATTCTATTTTGATGTACACTAATCTTTTATGGGCTGTGAATTTACAAAACTGAATACACAGATATATTTAAAAACTAATTTGGCAATTTATTATGGCAATCAATACAATTTTTAGTTATTTGTGGTAGACGATAACAAACAAGTCATGAGTATTTAATATAAATTAATAACAAATAGCAATAAAATAAATGTCATCAATCCATTAATTAATAATTTAATGATACAAAAAATAATAATATTAATATAAATATAAATAAATAAAATATTATTTTTACTTACAGACATATAACTTGTTGGTAGACAATTTTTAAATGTAAACTGTAGACAAATTTAGTTATTGTTATATTTCACTTAATATTCATGTTCCATAAATTACTAAACTACATTATCACCACAGGAACTACATTAATAATTAACTAACTATTAATTAATTATCTATCAATGGTATTACTTCTTTACATTTAATGTTATATTAAATTATAAAATAATTGGTACAATATAAAATTATAAATGTAAAACAATGTATTTAAATTTAAAATGTAAATATCCTATCTAGCGATTACTGATTACAAAATTAAAATCATTTACGTAGGTATGAACCACGGTTTATAGATTGTTTTATGAGGTATGAACCACGATTAAAGATAATATTTATATACTATCTACTGTCGTAGTATGAACTGATATATAACGTCGATTACACTGAGTGAATTTACTCGCTAGTCGTTGACGAACAATGTCGCGCGTCTGTGAGCTTGTTGCGCGACCTGTCCAATTACATTGAGCGATTAAATTCGCTCACTATCCTAGTCACGCACAGTGTCGGACTGGGATCAAAAAACCCAGTCTACCTTTAGTTCAGAGGGGCCCACCACTAGGTCCAAATATTTAAAGCCAAAAATATTTTAACATTTTTTATAAAATTATAACAATAAAACAATTAAGTACATATGACATATTAAATTGCTTAGAAATTACAAACAAGATATTAAAAATAATAATTTTGACAGTAATTTGGAGTTTTTACCAATGTTATTAATAATTAAATTCTTATCAATTACAAAATCTCTTTTAATATTAATTAATAGCATTGAGTCCATAGTACCTTGACAAATAATAGATATAAGTTTAGTTTTTATATTTTTCAACTTGGAAAATGTACGCTCATAAGTAACTTGTGTACATGGTAATGTTAGAATAAATTTATATGCAAAATAAATATTATTGAAATTACCAGATTGCTGTATAATGTCATGTGCAACATTGACACACATTTTAAACAGTTATTGCATTTTTTACAATTATTGGAATGGTCATTTTATAAATCTTCCTGATCAAAGTTAGATTTATATTCGTCAATAGGAGATTGTAAGTTATAATAAGTAAACATTACGATTTACAAAAAAAAAACAAAAAAATACCTAATTTAAATCGAATACAATATAAAACCCGTCACTCGGTAACTTTGACCGTAGAGAGAGTAGAGTACCCAGTAACAAACTAAATAGATAATAATATAAATATATATATATATATATTAATATTTTTTATTTGTTATTCGATATTTAAAAAAATAATTTTAAGAATACACCTCATGCTTACATCACAATTCAATGTAACTTTCGTCTGGTACAGTAGAATTGTTATGTTGTTTATTTAGCGAATCGCTATCACAAATTTAGCCAGAACAGTTATTTTTAGAAACAAAATAACTTTATTGACTAACGCCCGTTTCACATTGACACGTTATCATACGCAACATTTCGTACATGTGTTATTCGATTAACATTATTTACTATTTAAGTTGATATGCGTTGGAACCAACGAAATTGTTGAGAATATCACAAGATCGTAAACGAATATTACGTAAATTTAAGATTCGTGCATTTTAAGATTTATCAATAAAATTTTATTAATTTTATTCTTGTTTTTTCTAATGTATTACTGGTAGAAATAATAATGATCAAAAAATCTGAGACCCAATAACCAAAATTAGACAGGGGCCCCGTCACTACTTGCTGGCACACGACGATTTTGCCAGCTAGGGCGATTACATTGAGCGATTATACTCGCTGGAGTGTAAAAACACCAGAGATTAGCGACTAAAGTAGCCCGGCTGTCAATTTTAATCGCGGGCGAGCAGCGAGTATTCAACAAGCGGCGAGTAAGCGATTAGACCGGTTACATTGAGCGACTTTAGTCGCAGCGAGTTAATTCGCTCAGTGTAATCGACGCTTTATGACAATTAGGGAACGTATTTTAAACATAGGTAGTGGATGATTCATGGCTTATCATATATATTATAACATTGATTACATATAATATACTATAAATAATTATTATAATTCGATATATCCAGTGGCGCCGAACTAAAATTTTTTTGGAGGGGCGATAATACAAGATAACCTACCCACCCATAATACGACGGAATTTGATGAGCAAAGAAAAAAAAAAAAGGGCCTCCAGTTACACCTTACATATAAATAACCATGAGAAAATCTATATCTCTAATGATCAAAACTCAATAGTCAATATAATTTTAATAAAAATAATTTAATAGCACACAACCTATATTATTATTACTATTATACTAGAGAACTAAGTGACGAATCGCGCTTTCGTGGCTTCATACGTCAGCTGTCGGAATTAAAACCCAGATTAAAATACCACATAGAGACATACAAGTAAAAATAACGTTATAATTAATAGTATTATCATGGAATTCCCTTTCAACCTTTAGGAATATGGTTATAATTAAATTGATACCTACTATTAAAAATTATGATTTCTTGTAAATCCAAACAATGATAATTCCATAATAATAAATTTATTTAAAAATACACAACTCACAAGTCATGTTATATCTTATCCTTTATTTGTTTTATAAATATTATTAAACTATGATTAATAGTTTTTAGTTAATAGTTTATTAGTTTATTACTATATTAAATGACTATAAAGTGATAGAATGTTTGTATAACATCATGCGAGTATTTATTGCGAGTATAATTTATATTATATATTTTTGAATTTCCACATTTTTCATATCACCTAGCTATCGGATACCCACCCCCTTTAGAAAGGGGGGCAACTGCCCCCCTTGATGAGTACTTTCGGCGCCACTGGATATATCCAACGAAAAAGGTAGTAGTAGTAATTCGATTTTTTTCATTTTTGAATTACGACTTTTAACACTGCATTCTGATTTGAGGATTTTTTTCTTTATCGACCACGAAAATGATTGTATTTCCATTTATCCCAAAGAGATAATAAAATAATATTAAAATATCAAAAAAATAGAATAAGAGAAATTAACTTTTAAGTTTTATTTTGCTCCTCCTGAACAATTGACAAAATTGGTTCATCATGTCGTCCTTCATACTGTTCCTGTTTGTTATATTAGCATTTGATCCTGTTCTGATTCATATAATTATAAGTTAATTATAAATATTTAATTTAAAAGTAAATATTTCGTCCTAAATGTCGTCCATAAAAGTACGCATGTTTTCATGAAAATCTATATTATTATACAAAAAAATATAAGTCGTTTTTGATTTGCAGTATGTTTTTGGTAGATTTTTTTTAAAACCACATTCCTAGATAGTTTTTTCATTAACCCGTACAAATTGTACAGTGTCGCGATGGTCAAAACTGACATAAAAATCAATTCCAAATTTGGATTACTCATTTCACCAATTATACAATTTGATGAAAACAAGTGTGCAATTAATTACTAATTTAATTATCACATTACGTAAGTTTCGATTTGATTAAAACCAAATTGAATATTTACTATTTTATTTTGTATTTGTACGTATATTACAGCATATATACAGCTATAGAAATGTGTATAGATATTATATTTTATGTTATAACATTTATGAAAAATAATTAATAAAAGAGATTAGGTATTTTATAAAATAAAATAATAATAAATAAATTAAAAATTTTAAAACCGTCTTTAGTATTATATAATATTATTATTTTAATTATTTAATAAGAGTATATCACATATTATTTAATAATTTATTAATTTTATGATGTTGTATTAATTATTAATTAATAGATTACAGTGCCGTAGCCAGGGGGCACGTGCCCCCCTCCGAATTTTTTTTTTTTAACACTGTTTTAATGTAGTGTAAAGAAATTATACATACATTTTAATATATAACAATATAATAATGTTAAAATTATATTTTATTATTTATAACTGAAAAGTTATTACTTATTATTGTTTAATTTATTATTTGGAAACACATGTGATTATGATTTCAACGATAATAAAAGATAATATCACGATAAAATAAAATATATAAATAAATAATAATACAAATTGTGATAGTCAATTCGTGGAAAGTAGATAAGTAGGTACTATGTACCATTCTATCATTACAAAAACTAAAAATAATTAATAATAGTGCCCCTCCACCATAAAAAAAAAAAAAAAATTCTAGCTACGGTACTGATATTCTAGAGTAATGTTTATTACTAGTAAGTTTATTACTTTTTTTATTTTAGTTAATAACTTTCCAATTTTGAATTTTTATTAATAAAATAAAAAAATTATAATATAAGTTATAACACCTATACTTAAAATCTGTCAGCATTGCTGTTTGACATATGTTCGAGTACTCACCTATGAATACAATGCCGTAACTAAGTTATGCCCAAGTGAAAACTTTTATTTTGAAATAATATTCATTTATTTGGGATCCTCATATAGAGTGGTTTTGGCCATCACGTAAGGGTGTTTTGCACCCATGGTCCCATGGTTAGTTGCGGCACTGTATATGTAGCTTATTAATTATATTTTGTTACAGTGCATGGTTAGTGATATTGATATGAAGTTGAAATGGTGTTGAAAATTGTTAAACACCTATTCCTATTTTTCATAACCACGGAAATATTATACAATAATTTAATCAAATTTACGGAAGTAACATTAATCTATATTACACGTAGAGATGGATTTAGAGGAGCAACGGTCCCGTAATTTTTATTTAATCAGTAAATTACATGTAATATAATTTATTTTTTATATAGAACTAAGGCAGCTATCGTGTCATTAGTCGACATTTAATTACAAAAAAATTATTGATTGGTTTAAATATAATATTTTTTTAAATTTCTTAAAACTTTTGCACATTTCATTTGTTTATCAATTTATTATGTAGGTATTTCTATATTTGAATAGTTATAAGGGTATTTTTTTATTTGTTTGATGATATTATTGTTTTACTTAAATCAAAAACCAGAGTACCGTACTCATAAAGATAAAACATAATAGTTTCTTAATTTTGAAACATTTTATTGAATCAACATCAAAGATTAAGAGGCAACGGACGGAAACGGCTATGTAATAAGTAAACATATGGAATAATATTATTAATTACTAAGTTTACGAATAATAATTAATACAATTATTTTAGATAGTATAACAGAATTAATAAGCTCATCGATCTGCAGACACAAACGCCATCTTCGACGGTCCAGTAGTATTTTAAACTATACAATCATAAAATTATAATTTTATTACTATTGTACCTACTCGTAATTTAATAATGTGTATTAAAGTGTTAAAAATTTATATAACATAGACTTTAATGAATAGTATAAATTAAAGATGTAAATAATATAATAAAAAGATTATTATTTATAATTTGATACTGATAATATTTAAATTGGTAACTAAGTCCACTAGCCAGATAGTAATATTTAAATAATTTAATAATGTTTATGTTTGATAATGTTATTTCATTCTGTTTCATTTAGAACATTTTATACCTAAATAATTTTATATTTGTATTGATATCAAAGGTAGATTAATAATTTATTAATCTAAAACTAAAAATAAAAATGTATATGGACAAATTATATAAACTAAACTTGATTAAATTCTTGTATACAGGGGTGGTAGTATTTTTGTTATAGGGAAATATTTTAAAAGGGCCACCAAAATGAAAAAAAAAAAATATTGGTTTCACAAATTCAATATAATTAATAAGTATTTTAATAAAAAACTAAAACAAATATTACAAGGTTCATTATTATTAATTTTTATTTTAAAGCAATAAAAGGTTTTTTAGTACTTTGCTTTTAGAAGCCACTTTGTCAATGATTTCATCAGAGTCACCTCCATTCAACAATCCTTTTTCAAAACTCATGATCATAAAACTTGTATAAAAATGCGTAAACGCAATATAAATAATAATTTTATAATTATACGGTAGATATAAGGGAATACAGGTCTTACACTATTGGTTCTGGCAATAATTATTGACATTTGTTATTTCCAAATAAATAAAATAATATTATGTAATAATAAAATTGAAAATATTTGTATTTATAATAACTAATTATTTGACTAAAAATAAAAAAAAATAAAAATTAATGTCATAATAATAATTTCAAGTAATTTTTTCTTTTTTAATGTAATTTTGAGAAAAATATAGCGTATACTCAAGACGTTATTAAATTCTTTACCAATACATCCCTGATGATTAATAATAGAGTTATAAGAATTATAAGAATAATATCTATGACACAAAAGTACATATAAGTGACAATAATAATATAAGTAGGTACATATTTTTAAAAAAGGGAACGTCAATTTAAGATGTTCCTGCTTCGTCTCTTCGGTCCTCGGAGAAATTAGTGGTTTATTATAATTATTAAGATTTGAATGCAATTATATTGCATTGGAAAATACGATTCTGAGCGAATCTCACTATACTAACATATATTATACTGATAATTCATTCCAATATTTTACCACGAGTGTAAATTACATATGTAAATATGCAAAATAAATTTTAAATCCCTATGATCAATATGAAGGAGTTATCATTTCATAAAAATTGTCAGTCACGATTTTCAAAATATTCTGTAAATAGATTAAATAGTATATGAGTATGCTTTTATAAAAATTTCATACCATTAAACCAAAAAAGCAGGTAATATTAAACATTTTTGAAAAAAATTCAAAGCTCTAAATTTAGCCAAAAAAAAAAAACCAATCCATTTCAAAATTTTAAAATTTTACTAAACGTAAATATTACCTATATTAGTACTCAAAAAAAATTATAAGGCTTCTATAAAATTTTCAAATCGATAAACCTAAAATTGTAGGTAATACTAATTTTCATCGTATACATTTATTGTATAACATTTAGGTACCTATATTATATTGAATAGACATATTTGGAAGCTTGATTTTCTGTGGATAGATAATGTTTTTTTCTCTATCAATATATAGTATAAACACTTGTAAATTTAATATAGCAGTATTAATACGTGAAGCGAATACTTCAAAATATACCGGATTAGTCAGCTTGGATAGGTATCGAAACAATACAATTCAGAGAGTGAAATAAAGTATTGATACGGCTGACAGATTAGTTACAGTTACAGTGTTTTATAATTATGAGAGAATAAAGTTGTGATAATAATAAGTAATAACCCTACTAATAAAATATATTTAATGACTTTTAAGTAAGCGTTTAGTTTAACGTGATGTCAATTGTCAAAATGTCAATACATATTTGCATTATTATTATTAGCTTTTAAAAAACTATATGGGTAATATTATTTTCAATAGAAATAATGTATGATGTGACTAAGGTTAAAGTAGGTAGTTCAATTATTTCATTTGATACTTTACAGTTAGAAGGTTTACTACTATAATTAAGATATTATGTTAACTATGTGATAATTTAGCATATATATTATTGTTTTGAGTAGTATAATATAATGACGACATTTTTTTCTACTAGAAAATTTTTTAATGTCTTCAGACATAAAATAAAAAAAAACTTAAAAAAAAAATTATCATTGTAAAACCAATACATTCCTTGTTTCGTTCAGATAATGACAAAGAACGGTTAATAATTATAGTGGAAATGGCAGTTGCTATCATTAGATCAACTGTTTGTGAGCATTAAGCTTGATATTTATATCCTTCACCAAACCAATAATTTCATATGGACAATGCTATAACTGATTTACTAAAATATTAAACTTTTTTTTTTACACCAGAAGTATATGGTTAAAAAACGTCCTATCAAAAAAATTCTGAAAACTACAATCATGCAAAAAGAGAATATTTGCATAATTGAATTGAATTAATTAGGTATGAATTTACTCCGAGATAACATAATTACAATCAATTATAATATGTAAATTATTTTTATTATATACGAAACAACATTCAAGAAGGGAAAAATGGCATATGAATAGGTGAATTAATAATATACTATTATGAAATATATATATATTTTAAATGTGTGGTATTTTTATATAATATTTAATCAGAACCGGCGAGAACTTTTGTGGGCTCCGGGACTGATCAATTCCGGGCCCCTTTATTTATACTTATTTGACTAAGTATACACAGCACTTTAATACAGTAGTTACAGTTAATATTTAAGTTTAATGAATTGTGAATAAAAAAAATAAATAATATTTGGGATATAAAATATTTTATTGGTATTGAAGAAAATAATATAACCAACTATTTAACAGTAATTAAAGAATAATTAGGTTCAGTTTTAACTTTAGTGTTTCTTGTCTAGCTTTTTTCATTGCAAAGTCATTGATAACTGCTAAGTTATAATTGTCTAAGTTAATGTTTTTGGCCAGTTTTTTTTTCTACCACAAACACTAGCTGTTTAATTTTGAGAAAACGAACGCGAATGTATACGGTTTAACTCGTAATTTTATATTATATAACTTATATATATATAATAAATCTTATATACTATAATTTGTATAAAAATAATTTTTTTACTCAAAAAATTAGTAAAATTTGCCTCTGACAACGGGCACCCCTGGAGGTCCGGGGCTATGGTCCCTCCTGTCCTATTCTCTCGCCGGCCCTGTATGTAACTTACATATTATTTTCAATATGTAATTATTAAATTTTATGTTATTTTTTAATTTTGCAATACATGTTAACTATTTTAAAAATTATTTTAACTATATTAGGTATACATAAGTAAAAATAACTAGTAGCAAATTAAAATGATAATGATTACCTACCAATTAATTTCTCAAGTTAATATAATTTAGACTGCAGAGCTATAGAAATGAATAATGATGATTCAGTGTTTGGACTGTGCACGCAATAAATTACGTGTATACAACTATACGAATAAGTGTATACTTTGATAATAGCTGCCAGTTGGTATACGCCTAAACGTGTTTATAATATTATTAACGAGAAAATGTCATGTATATTGTACATATATTATACCTATTTATTTCGATTTATTCTTAAATGAGTCATGGAAATGACACTGAATTTGTAATTATTATTATATAAAAAAAAAAAAATACATACAAAATATCTAAATTAACAATTTAATACTAACTATTAAAACGTAAACTTTTATAATCGTTACTTTGTTCTCCATTTTATGTATACGCCATTTGTTTTTCTCTAAATATTATACAACTATATAAAGTTCGCAGTTATTCATAAGTACCTATACAAGTAACATTATATTTCCCGCTGTTATATTATAAAGGTAGATATTTCTTAGTTTTGAAAGTAAGTTAAAGTGAGAAATTATGTTTGTTTTAGAGTAAGAATTAAATTAAATTATATATCAACGTACATAGGAATGTCATAACATGCGGCCCAAATAAAAAATAAAATAAAAAATATATATTTTTAATTTTTATACGATTCAAATTTGAACTATTATCTCAAAAGTCAAAATTGAAAAATCAAATACGTAAATAGTATTATATTATGTCATACATAATATATTTCTTTTTAATAATATTATTGATAAAAATCGATAATATAAGTTATCCTTAATATCATACATTGTACTATATACATTTTTCAATATTTATTTAGTATTTTAGTATTTCGTTAAATGTCCGGGCGCAAATTAGCTGTACTCGTAAATATAGTGATTCAAATAGATACGAAAATCTAACTAATCTCTAGATCATAATTTTTTTTTTATTACTTCTTTAATATTATAAATTAGCAATATGATACATATCTATATCAAATACATATATATACATATATGTATATCATATACATTATTTTACACTAACTTAATAAATTAAATAATATTAACAGTTAACTGTTAATTAGTAAATGACATTTTATTGTGATAATTTAATGTTTATTCGTTAACAGAAGAACAGTTTTTTTTTGTAAAACGAAAAATAAGAACGAGTATTTGAATGGATTCATTGATTTTTAGACAAAGTAAATCGTGTTCAAATTACCCAACTTGTACACTAATTAACTACGGTATTCTGTTTTTTTTTTAAATTAATATACCTTAATATATAATGGCTAATATTGGAAGAACATTTTTTTTTTTAGTTAATTATTCGATTATATTTTATAGAAAAACCTAACTCATGGCACGGCAGTGAATGTTATAATAATAATAATTATAAAACATATGAAGTACAACATACACAATATCGACGTTTGAAGACTGAAATTCCTAAAGATCATAAAGACGAAAAATATTACGAAAAAAGAAGGAGAAACAACATGGCAGCAAAAAAATCCAGAGAGGCCAAACGTAAAAGAGACAATGAAGTATATATATTTTATTATATATTATATTATAGTACACATATTAAAGTAATAATCTATGATATATTAAAAATGCGTATATCTACGACTTACCTAAATAACCAATACGGGTTATAGGTAAACTTTATAAATTATTTTTATTATAAAAAATAATTTTCGAGAACATATTACTACTAATTATTTATTATACAAATTTGGTATTATTATTTTTTACTATCCTGTGGGTACTTGATAAGCATAATATTTTTTTTCAAGTAATTTATCATTTAGTATTAATAAAGGTTATTTATAAATTTGTAACTAACTATACCCATATTTTCATAAAATATACATTGGTGAGGATAAATTTAAATTATTACCTAATAAAATTAATAACTTATTACTTTTCTAAAGTTTTTAGGCAAAATAATTTATTTATTATTTTTTTTAGAAGGCTTTGAAACTGTTTATCTTAGAAAAAGAAAATGCATTGTTAAAATTCAGATTGAGAGCAGTTACCGAAGAACTTGAAATAATAAAGAAAACATTGGTTTTTTATAACACGAATAGTGTTATATGGCAAAATAACGTCCTAACAACTTTTAAAAGTAAATAAATAGTATAATAACATTTATAAATAGATAGTTTAATTTGAAAACGAAACTTTTTAGCGTAACATTATTATTTATGAATTATTATCTACACAACATGCTTGAAGGAAGTAGAAATTATAAATTAAAAATTGTATAACCTGATTATGATTATACTAAATATAGTTTACTCTAAGTGCTTAAAGTGCCAAAATAAGTAGGCGGATTATTTCCATCTTTGATGAAAGAACGTCTCTTCAAACATTTTTTACCCTATTATGACGTTGAACAGTAGAAGCACGGTAGTTTCTGAAAAATTAGTTAAGGTACACTGAGTATTAAACTTAAAGTTAGATAATTAAATATTATCTATATCATCAAATGATTTATTTTCTATGTTAATTCTCCAAAGTGAATTCATATTATATTTTATAATATTATGAATTATGATATTAATAAATGCACTAATAAATTATTTAAATTACGGTGTATTTTTATTTTTTTGTTTATTGTATTTATTAGTTACCTATCTATTTGTATTTACATTTATTATTCAAAGTATAAAACTACATATATATTACTATTTATATAATAATATGTGATATTTCCAAATCGCTATTATATTACATAAATAATATGTATTATTTAAATGAATTATCTGTTCCTATATTACCATGGACATAATTAGTTTTTTAATATGGTTGAAAAATAATATCCAAAATGAAGCAAGACGGAAGAACGGGCATAGTTCTTGGAACGAGGTTCAAAACCGACGAGTCATGGAAACCTGGGTCGTGAAGAGAAGTCAGGGAGATCTTATAAGAAGCACCACCAATGTATATAGATACTTACTTCATATGTTGTACCTTGGTACGGTGTGTCGGTTAGATGATGTTTCAGGTTACACTTCTCTAATTAGTGATGAGCAACCAAGGCCTTGGTCTTGCAAAGTCATTGTAGTCTTAGTCTTGGTCTTGCAATAAGACCAAGACAATTTTGCTCATCACTATCTCTAATTAAAACACGCGTTTTAGTATCACGTTAGTTTTTATTTGACTTTCATTAAATATACAAATAAATATAATTACGTAAATTAAAGAACACCGACGGACATGGCTAAAGTTAGCGGTCACGCTGGAGCACAGAACCCAGAGTTCGCGGGCCTGAGTAGGTTGCTGTATTTAACAAGTAGATATCGCATTTACAATATTGATTTATTATAAATACAGATCTTTGCAGAAATTAGTTCTGAAAAGAACTGTTTTTTTGGTGGGAGGTGCAATGTACGTCACCAAGGTGATAGTTTCCTCGGGAAACAATTTCTTCTTATAGCTAGCGTACATCCTGTTGCAGTCTCGGTTTCTCGTGGACTAGCGGTTCGGATTGTCTGGTACCGGTGAGTAGATCAGTTTAAAACAAAATCTTGTATCTTGATTATTTAATGTGTACTGGACTATTGTTGGCTGGAACAAGTATTTTCGGTCGACCACTCACTTTTTATGTGTTATTCTGATACTATGTTTGGCTGTGATTGGTCGTTCAATCACATGCTGTTATTTTTATGTATGTTTTATTCTATTTACATATGTAAATATGCAAAATAAATTTCAAATCCCAATGATCAATATTCAAGGAGTTATCATTCCTTTTCAAGGAAAAACTTATGGGAAATTCAAAAATTGAGCTAAATAAAGTACCAACTAGATTAAATTTGCTATAAAGAGGGTATCCTATTGTGGTAATTGGACCATTATTTCTACCAGAAAAAAGTTTTTCATACATCAGAAAAAATAAAAAAAAATAAAAAGCCTATAAAAAAATATGCCTGTTTAGATTTTCAAAATATTTTGTAATAATATGAAGTAATATAGTATTGGACTTCTATAAAATTTTCAAACAGATGATCCCAAAATTGTAGATAATATTAATTTTTTTTGGGAAAACGTTCAAAGCTCTATATTTTTCCAAATAATTAACTGTTCCGTTCCAAAATTTTACCATGCTTGTAAATAATCTATATTAGTACTCAAAATAATTTTCAAGTCCTTACTATTAAAACTTAATACGAAATCACGAAAAAACAAATATAATAAAAAGTATATAAAAAATTGCCAATTTTCCGCTTCTTAAGAATAAACTTTTGGGAAATTCGAGTCCATTCTAAAAGAAAGCATACCGGGCATCAAACTATTTCGTTTGATCGCGACGCACTTCCCATTAACAAACGATCAAACCTGATATTAACAGTGCTCGGAATGTCCGGAACGCGCTTCGGTTCATCATATCGTCATTTATACCGTCCCTGTTCGTTATATTTTGATCCATTCCTTTGATCCATTGCCTTTGATCCCATTCCGATTCATATAATTATAAGTTTAAAATTAAAAACTTCTAATTAATGGTGTGATACTATATAATAATTTTAATATTTTAACGAAATAATAAAGTGATTTTAGATTCTAAGCGGAGCGAGGAATGTATTGATTCTACGAAGATGTTTTTTTTTATGTTTGAAAACATTTTTCCGGGTAAAAATAATAGTCCGATTACCATAAATAGGGTACCCTTTCTATAGCAAATTTCTCCTAGTTGGTACTTTATTAAGCTCATTTTTCGAATTTCCCAAAAGTTTTTCCTTAAGAAGCGGAAAATTGGCAATTTTTTATACACTTTTTATTATATTTTTTTTTTTTGTGATTTCGTATTAAGTTTTAATTGTAGGGACTTGAAAATTACTTTGAGTACTAACATAAGTTATTTACAAGCATGGTAAAATTTAGGAACGGAACAGTTAATTATTTGGAAAAATATAGAACTTTGAACGTTTTCCCAAAAAAAATTAATATTACCTACAATTTTGGGATCATCTCTTTGAAAATTTTATAGAAGTCCAATACTATAATTACTTAATATTTTTACAAAATATTTTGAAAATCTAAACAAACAAATTTTTTTATAGGCTTTTTATTTTTTTAAATTTTTTTTCTGGTAGAAATAATGGTCCAATTACTACAAATAGGATACCTTCTCTATAGGAAATTTAATCTAGTTGGTACTTTATTTAGCTCAATTTTTGAATTTCCCATAAGTTTTTACTTGAAAAGGAATGATAACTCCTTGAATATTGATCATAGGGATTTGAAATTTATTTTGCATATTTACATATGTAATTTATATTTGTGGTAAATTTTGAAATGGATTATCAGTATAATATATTGCAATATATTTAGATACTCTCAGAATCGTATTTTCTAATGCAATTTCATTGCATTCAAATCTTAATAATTATAATGAATCATTAATTTCTCCGAGGACCGAAGGGACGAAGGAGGAACGTCTACAATCGGCCTTCCCACTTTGTTTATTTAAATTTTTGTAAGTAAAACGTATATTCTATTAACACATAACAATCTGTAAAAAAAGTGGAAAGGTCGATTGTGAACGTTCCTGCTTCGTCCCTTCGGTTCTCGGAGAAATTAGTGGTTTATTATAATTATTAAGATTTGAATGCAATGATATTGTATTAGAAAATACGATTCTGAGCGAATCTTAATATATTGCAATATATTATACTGATGATTCATTCCAAAATTTACCACGAGTGTAAATTACATATGTAAATATGTAAAATAAATTTCAAATTCCTATATATCAACATTCTAGGAGTTATCATTTCATAATAAAAATTGTCAGTAAATTTTCAAAATATTTTGTAAAAAAAATTAAGTATAGTATTATGATTAAACTTTGATAAAAAAATCAAACCGATAAATCAAAATTTGCAGGAAATACGAAACAATTTTGGAAAAAAGTACAAAGTTCTATATTTAGCCAATAAATTAACCAATCCGTTTCAAAATCTTACTAACCGTAAATATTACCTATGTTAGTACTCAAAAAAAATATCAAGTCCCTACAATCAAAACATAATTAGTTATCACGAAATAAAAAATAAAAAAATACGAAAATTGTAATTTTACCGATTTTTTGCCATTTTTGGTAGTTTTTCTTCTCCTAGGAAAAAACTTTTAAGAAATTCGAAAAATTAGCTGAATAAAGTACCAAAAGGATACGATTTTCTACCGAAAGCATACCCTACTTGTAGCAATCGGACAATTATTTCTATCGGAAAAAATGTTTTCATACATAAAAGAAAAAATAAAACATCTTTGTAGAAACAAAACATTCCTTCGATCGCGAGGTTAACTCCGCTCAGAATCTAAAATTTAACTACTTACGAAATAGAAATATTTAAAATAGGGACTACCTATTTTTAATTACATAAATATTGGTATCAAATTTGGAAGAGCTCGCTCCTCTCTAAAATTTGGTGTTGTTTGTGGCTTTAATTAATTTTATAGCGTTCCGGATCGTACAATTTTCCATTTCGAGCACTGGATATTAACATTATGAAGTGTAATCTATATACACCCCGTTGACAACAATACAATAACATTTGTCTTTAATTTTTAATCGGTGTGTATATTTCGGTAATTTTTGGTTACGATTGTAAAATCAGCTTCGGCATTGTCAACACGTGGATAGTGATCGTTGGTAGGGGAAATTTGGGGTCTGGAACTCTGGACGTTTACGATCGTTATTCGTACATGTGCGAAAGTGGTATGCTTTCTTTTGGAATCGTCTTTTTTTATATACGTCAATTGATCTCGATTTCTTACCTCTTGACAATTCACACCAGGTCCAGCTAAGTAGTCTAACTACATATCACTCTTTTACAAATATTTTATCTCCAACCAGTGGCGTCGAAATGCGAAATCTATATTGTGGTCTGGTCAAATGCAAGATAACATTAATATCAACTACTATGATGAGTGATGATAGATCATCAATATTAATTGTTAATATTTTAAAAATATATGATCATTAGAATCAATAGAATCTAATTAAATAACCATGAACATTATATCTTCATTCAGTGGCGATGACGTCTCGGGGCTACTCTTTTGGGGAAATTGCCCATTAAACTTTAGGGATGGGTATGTATATTGGATTGTTATGGAGTGAATGATGCCTATTTTAGAAAGAGGCAGGTGAAAAATAAATGTAAATATCTAATAAATTATAAAAAAGACTACGAGGACATACAATACAAATTAAAATTAATAAAATAATAAGTAAAAAGAAATCCAACTACCAATTTACTAATAATAATTCATTTTTAAACCTTTTGAAATGGATGGTTGGGTAGTTTTTATGGTTGCTTCTGTACAGCGGCGTAATTGGGTAAAAAAATTGGGGGAGGGACAAAGTAATTTACTCACCAAAATTGTATTCCATGGGGGGGGTAAATTAATTTTTTTTTACATATACTTAATGTTTTGTTTTTACACTACTACACAACAACAAGCCTTAAACTCATGGGAATTACTTTTATTTTATTTTAGTTAATAATAATAAGTGTTGACAATTATACTAGTAAGTCCTGAACTCCTAATACATAATGAAATAAATAATAATATCATAGAAATACTAAGTATAGCAACCAGTTATAAAATATTAGTTGTTTGTTATTACTACCAAAGGCGCAGGAACTATTTTTCTTGTGTGTGTGTGTGTG
>CM023359.1:17904159-17996020 GCA_013282895.1 Eriosoma lanigerum
TAATTTAATTTTGAATATAAAATTAAAAACAATTTTAATGTTTTACATTTTTCAATTTTATTTGTTATACAATTTTTCAAAATTTATTTTATTACATATTATATTATTTAAATATTAAAAATAATAATAATGTAATTAAAATATAAACTATGACTCTAAAATGTCAAGTATTAAGTATTATGATGACAAATTTTCAGGGGGGCAAAATTATAATTTGCTCCACGACATATTTAACGGGGGTCGAATGCCCCCTCTGCCCACCCAGCTCCGGCGCAACTGTTTAATACATATTTTGGATTCATTAACGTAAAATGTAGATAAAGTTAAAAAACTCGCGAATTATCTTATTCTGTATGTTAACATGTTAGTATAGTATTAGGACTGTTACGTTTCAAAATTACATTCTACATAATATTATTATTTCAATTACTTTTTCAAGATCTTAAAATTAAAACTGTTGACGTTTCTCGCGGGTGGGGGGGGGGGGTGGAAATGATACTTTTCCTCCTCCAAAAAAAATTAAGGGAGGCGGGTCCCTCGCCCCCCCCCCCCCACCGACACAATTACGCCACTGCACCTGTAAATGCTTCATGATATAAGAATTCATTACACGGTAAAGTTTAAAATATAAAACTATAAACGTACAAACAATTAGTTTCAATCGCGTGTTTAAATGAATAACACATACATATAATATTATGACAATTATAAAAAAAAAAAATTATATTTATAATTATAATTTTTTCATATAGTGTGTGTTAATAATATAATAATAACACGATAAGACACAGGTGACCTACTCAAAACGGCGACATTTACCACGGTTAATAGATATACCTATTAACATTTACGGTTTCAACATTTTTAACGGTCTGTATAGGGAACTTTGCAATCTAGTTTTTTATCTATATCTGTGCCCCTGCCATAGAGTATTACACCGGCTATTGATAACCAGCTGTTTGATAATATGATATTAAATTTATTTTGTGATAATACTATCTTAAATCGAGAATACCTCAGAACGCAATCTTGAATAATTCACGGTCTCAGAAATCAGAATTTCAGATACTTAGAATTTAGATGGTCTGGTCACGTGAAAGAGAGAACTAGAAAAGTAGAGTCAAGAGGGAACATTAATTTATATTTTATAATCAACAGAATAATATTAAAACTTCAGACACCGGGTATAGAAGACAGAAGTTGAACTTCATTCATTCAGCAGTTTTAGTCTTTTCAGTGATAATAATAATTTGTTATTTATATTGTTTACGATACTGTAGTGGTTACAGGTTATAATAAATGGTATTATACCTACTAATTAGTAATTTTAAATTTTAATAATTGATTAGTCATTAGTCGGTTATTGTTGTACCTTATATTGGTGAGAATATATAATATAATTAAATTTACAGAAATTTTTAAAACCACATTAGATAATAAGTACTTTTAATGTGCAGTAGACATTATGAAAATAATAATATAGTATTTTATTATTTTGACAGGTTACAGATATTTTTGATAATTAAAAAATAAAATTGAAGTTAGTATGGCAGCAAGTGATTTTACAATAGCCGTTGTTTGCTCAAGCAATATGAATCGGAGTATGGAATCCCATGCTTTTTTAAGGTAATGCATTTAATATACAATTATAATTTTGATTAATAAACCATTATGTTTTTAAAGGTTTCATGTAAATTGGTGGTGAGAATTTGAACAAAGTAAAATAATATGTGCAAGTACAAAATGAGCACAAGTTATTTGGGCACAATGAAAATAATATTAATTAATAAAAATATAAATTTATTATTAGTAGTAGCGATAGAAAGTGCACCAATACGGGTTGCCTGCCATTATGTAAATAATTAAATTTAGTAATGGATTATAAATAATGTTAATTCTATTTCTATTACATAAGCTTATAAATATTGCCAACATGAGGAATAATACATAAATACTAAAAATGTATTTAATTTATAATATTAAAAGATAATTTCTAAATGTATATGCCCTAATATCTTCTGCTCATTTGATCATGATCAAATTTCTTCGTTTATTTTGTCACAACCAATTTATATGATGTATTTTTTAATAAATATAGTGTATACTATTATTGATTAATTATACAATGTATAATTAATCAATAATACTATATAATTATCTGTAACTCTTACTCAATTTTGGTCTACCAAGATATCTAAAAACTATAATCAATTAAAAATAAGCACCATTAAGCGATACATGTAAATGTAATTACTCTATAAAATATATTCAGGGAACAATCTATAATATACTTAATCGATAATAGTATATTAAAATGTGTAAAACAAAGGTTCTAACAATATAAAATCATATTAAAGGCACCGTTTGTGATTTTGGATTGCTATGTTTATAGATTTGTTCATGACTTATTTTTGTTTAGGTGTTCATTTATAAACTTTGTTTGTGCCTATTTGTTTATGCTCATGGGCAAAAATAAATAATTATTAGTTATATAAACTATGTGTGTTTGTAAATCAACCTTATTATTACAAATTTTCAAACCAAATTTTTGTTTTGATAATTTATTTATTTATAATGGATTTTTCATAATTTTTCATATTTTAATAGTTCTGTTAGGTTTGGTTCGAATTTTAAATATTAGGATTCGTTACAACATTAACATTTATGTTACATTTTTAAATGTATATCTTCTGTTTAATTAAAATAAAAATTATTTATTCATTTTGTGTATGGTTGCAGTAAAAAAGGTTTCAATGTTCGATCATTTGGGACTGGAGATAAGGTGAAGTTACCTGGAACAGCACCAGATAAGCCAAACATTTATGATTTTGGGTGTTCATATGATGAGATTTATAGGGATTTATACAATAAAGATAAAACATAGTATCCTTTAATATAAAATTATTATAATTAATTTAATTTGTTGGTTATATTACAGATAAACATAATATATAAAAGAACTAGATAGCTGTCTGCTATATAGCGCAATATCACACATTGATATGGATAGCCAATAACATACTATAAACTGTAGTCAATGTTTACAATAATATGTTATTTTTCTAACATATAATAATATCATCAAATGATACTGTAATAGAATCATTTAGTTATTTAATTTTTTCTAAGTTCTTAGTTCTTGGTTAACTAGAACATGACATTTAGGTTAAATGATTGGGGTTTTAGGGAATTGTGGTTGGCTTGCTTTTGAGTCCAGACACACTACATCTAAAAATTTATATGAGTCAAACTTGTATTTTATGAAAAATGAAACATGTGTTTAGACCAGTATTTCTTAAACATTTTGAGATCATAGAACACCAAACAATAATATTTTTTTTTTTTAACTGAATCCCTATGGAAAATATCTTCAAAAAAAGATGGTAGTCCAAAAAAATACAATATACAATACACTTACAAACAACAAAAATCAAGACAATAAAATATAAGTAAATTATTTACTTAAAAGGTACCATAGCATTCAAGAAGTTTGTTATCATTAAATGGTTAATATTGTTGAAGAATTTTAAATAACTTTTTCCAGGCTTTCCTAGGCCCCTACAAGTAATCCAAGAAACCCTAGTATTCTGCAGAACACAAGAAAATCTGATATAGACTACTTAACCATGCGTATACAGGATAACCATGAAAAATAAAAATTTTTAAATGTGGTTTTTTTAAAAGTTATTAATTATTTAATAGCCTATTACCCATATTACTTAAAAAAAAAAGATATTTCATATAAACATTTAAAATATCTTTATTTTTTAAGTTATATGAAAATTGAAGATGCCATTTTAAAGAGTATATTTAAATAAGAATTGTAATGTGTTGACTTCCTAATTTAATCAAGACATTTTTTCATTTATTTGAAAATTTTCAACTTGAGAAATGATATTTGGTGGTCTTATTAGTAATAATTGATTATTTTAATATTTTGGTCTACAAAATTTGTTGCATATCATTAATTAATTATGATATGGAATATTGATAGAATTAATTTTACATTCCTTGATATAATAGATTAAATAATTACAAAAAATGATCTCATAAATATGGATTTTTCAAATAAATGAAAAAGTTCCTAAAAATTACCACCATGATTAAATTAAAAATTTGATCCATCAAAATTTATAAAATATAAAATATTTTAACTGGCTATCTTCAAATTTTTTATAACTAAAAAATAAAGAGTTTTTTTAATACATTTTAATAGAATTTAAAACTAAAAAGCGGAAGGTCAATTTTCGACGTTCCTCCTTCGTCTCTTCAGTCATCAGAGGAATTAGTGGTTTAATATAATAAAAATTTGAATGCAATGATATTGCATTAGAAAATACGATTTTGAGGGAAACTCAATATATTATACTGATAAGCCATTCCTAAAGTTTACCATGTGTGTAAATTACCTATGTGAATACTCAAAGGTAAAAATTCCATACTTTCAAAATTGTATTAGTTATCATAAAATATTTAAAATAAAATTCGTCAAAATTACAGTTTCTGTTAATTTTAGATTCTGATCGGAACGAGGAATGTATTGATTCTACAAAGATTTTTTTCTTTTTTATGTATGAAATTAATTAATTTTTTCGGGTAGAAATAATGGTCCGATTATTACGCATAGCATATGCTTCGCTTGCAAATGTTTTCTACTTGGTACTTTATTAAGCTCATTTTTAGAATTTCCGAAAAGTTTTTCCTTAAGAAGTGAAAAATTGGCAATTTTATATACACTTTTTATTGTATTTTTTTTTTTCGTGATTTCTTATTAAATTTTAATAGTAGGGACTTGAAAATTTTTTTAAGTATTAACATAGGTTATTTACAAGCGTGGTAAAATTTTGGAATGGAATAGTTAATTATTTGGAAAAATATAGAGCTTTGAACGTTTTCCCAAAAAAATTTAATATTACCTACAATTTTGGTATTATCTATTTGAAAATTTTATAGAAGTCCAATACTATATTAATTAATCTGTTTACAAAATATTTTGAAAATCTAAACAGGTAAATTTTTTTTATAGGCTTTTAATTATTTTTTTTTCCTGATCTATGAAAACCTTTTTTCGGGTAGAAATAATGGTCCGATTACCATCCAAAAGGAACCTTTCTATAGCAAATTTCACCTAGTTGGTACTTTATTAAGCTCATTTTTTGAATTTCCCAAAAGTTTTTCCTTGAAAAGTGGAAAATCGGCAATTTCTATTCGCTTTTTTCTGATATATGAAAACCATTTTTCGGGTAGAAATAATGGTCTGATTACCATAAATAAGGTACCCTTTCTATACCAAATTTCATCTAATTGGTACTTTATTTAGTCCATTTTTTAGATTTCCCATAAGTTTTTCCTTGAAAAGGAATGATAACTCCTTGAATATTGTTCGTAGGTATTTGAAATTTATTTTGCATATTTACATATATAATTAACATACGTGGTAAATTTTGGAATGGATTATTAGTATAATATATTGCAATATATTGAGATTTACTCAGAATCGTATTTACTATTGCAATATCATTGCATTAAATCTTAATAATTATAATAAATTACTAATTTCTCCGAGGACCGATGGGACGAAGGAGAAACGTCCACAATCAGCTTTCCCACTATTTTATTTTTTGGTAGTTTTTTTTCTAATTTGTGACCAAAAATTTAAGTCCCTATGGTTATAATTTTAAAAATTATTCTAAAATTAATTTTGTCAAAATTACGATTTTCGCGAATTTTTCTTATCCCAGGGAAAACATTAGAGAAATTAAATAAATAAGCTAAATATAATAACAATTAGATGCAAATCGCAGCAGAAAGCATACTATACTTGTGATAATTGAATTAATATTTCTACCTGAAAAAATGTTTTCAGATTTTCAAACACAAAAAAAATATCAATGTTAAATGTTGAAGTTCGTAGGTGTTTAAAAAAAAAATTTGACATACGATTTTTAATAATTTTTATATGGTTATTTAAGAGTATGTGTGTTTTATACATGTATCAAATTTTCAAGTTAAGAATCAAAATATTTATGCATTAAAACATAAAATAAAATATAAAGAAAATATATATTATTCAATTCAACTAGAAATTCTTAAGTTTATTAAAAAAATTTTGTGACCTTGGATTTCAAAATATATTGAAAATAGGTTAAATAGTGTATGATTATGCTTCTATACAATTTTCAAACTTAAACTCAAAATTTTAGGTAATGTTAAACATTTTTGAATAAATTTCAAAGTACTATATTTAGTCAGAAAATTAACCAAACCGTTTAAAATTTTTTCTCATATTTAGAATACTTATGTAAATAATAAAAATACTCCTTTTGTTCAAAACTAAATTAGATGTCGTAAAATATTTAATTTCAAATTAATGGATATTATAATTTTACTGCTTTTCTGTAAGTTTTTAGTAGTTTTTCTTCTCCCAAGAAAAAACTTGAGTATTTCGAAAAATGAGAGAAATAAAATACCAAATAGTTGCAATTTTCTACCAAAAGCCTACCCTACTTGATAATTAGACCATTATTTTTACCCGAAAAATGTTTTCAGATATAGAGAAAAAAGTGAAAAAAACCCTTTGTAAAACAAATACATTCTTCGCTTTGCTCGGAACCGAAAAAAATATAGTTCTATATCTGATAATACATAGATAATAATTTTAAAAAATTAAAAAATTTTCATTTGTTATGTTCATTTTGTTATATCTTACAATTATTAAATAGATCTGCAACATATTGTATATTAGAATATCATATTTAAAATAATAATAGAAATTCAGTTCTAGTTCAAATTATTTAAGGTGATTAAATAATAATAATAATAATAATTAGTTAAATATAATTTTTATTTACTTGTAAACATTTGTATTTAATTATTTGTTGATCTAATACAATTGTATTATATATTTGTATTATTAGGTAGCAGATATTTATATGGTGAGTGTTGAAAGTTTGTTGAAATTGAATATTATTTGTTGAAAAAAAATAGGTTTTGGTACTATTTTATGTCTTATTGATTGTATTTAACATTACTATTATAATGCTACTTATAGCCATTTTAGTCAAAAAAATTGTAAATGTTATGCATTTCACTAAATATCATTGTATGATAAAATAATACTAATAAATTTGCGTAATAAACAATAGAAAATGAATTTTAAATTGGTACAGTAGATTAATGATACTTTTTGTTATAGTTATCTAAGAAAATATAATATAACAAACATATGTTTTATTTTATAGTTTTATCTAATAAAGAAATGTATTTTGTATTATATAAATGCTAATAGTTTAGTTTTATTGGGAAAAATATAAAATTATGTGAAATAGGAATACAATTAATTTGTGTTATAGTTTATTTCTTTAACATATTTCTTATTTAGTTACACACAAAATGGTTTACTAAATATGTTAGACAGAAATCGGCGGATTAAGCAACATCCAGAAAGATTTCAATTATGCAATGAAAAATTTACTGTTGTCATTACTTGTGAAGAAAGAGTTTATGATCAAGTACTTGAGTGTATGTTTAAGTTAATAAACTTATTATTTCTTTTAAAGTAATTTTTAAAAATTTTTTTTTTAGATTTTGAATCTATTCAAAGCTTTGACAATAAGCCAGTTCATGTTATTAACATTGACATTCAAGATAATCATGAAGAAGCAACTATTGGTGCATTTCTAATTTGTGAATTAGTTACTTTGGTAAGATGTATTATTTTATATCAATGTTTTAAATAACTTTCATAGGATTTGACATTATATTGAGTTATTCAATATTTATATAAATAATAATATAAATTATTATAGATTTTAGGTAGTTTATATAAAAATTAATAATTTAACAAATTATTTGTTATAGAATTAGATATTGTAATGAGAGTACATTTACAGGACTAAGAATATGTTTTTTTTTATATTTTACTTTAATATTTTCTTACTTTTCAGTTTTCACATAAAATTTGTTATAAGTATTTTATTATGTAGTATGTATACTAATATATTATGTTAATATTTGATATTTATACATTTAATTTTAATTTTAGTTGTCCAGAAGTGAAGATCTTGACAATGATATTGATCAATTAGTTGTTAAATTTGAAGAAAAATGTCAACGGTCACTATTTCATTGTGTCTTATTCTATTAAGCATTTACAATTATTATTATTATTATATTATATAGTTGTATAAATTAATCATAAGCAATATTTTGGATTTTTTTTTTTATACATATTTCTAACTTTTTTCTAATAAATTTACTTAAAAGTTTTTATAAATGTTCAATGAATGTATGAGGTACAGAGTAGTGTTTACTATTTATACAATATTTAATATTCTTAAATAATAAATTAAATTTGGTCTCTATAAATTGTATTTTGTTATTTTGTTTTGATAAATCATAAATTTTATAAATATTAAAGTAACCGAATTTATAATCAAATTATTAGAAAAATTGAAGATGGGCTTAGATAATTGATATTAGGTATACATTGGTATTTTATGTTACTTTTATAATATAACATTTCAATGTATTCGTTCATAACTTAGTACAGGATGAACCATTGGATGGAGCTTAGTGGAAGGACCGACACAGCTAGTGGTACTGGTTGCAAAATCCATTAAATTTGATTCCATTAACCACATGATATCACCAAATCCTGGGGCAACTTTTAATGGTATCCTGCAACTGGTCGAACGGTGCGCTTCTATAAAATTTGTCATTTTGAATTCGTCATTGGTGTTCCAAGCATAAACATTGTTTGAGCCCTCGTATCGTAAAAATAATGTACTGCCTCCATCATTTCCCAGAAATGTCATACAAAATGGTTTTTGGCCAGTTTCCACTATTATAGCAGACGTGGCTGCTTCATCAATGGCTGACGTTTCCATATGATATATAAACTCAGACTTGAGATACGTGAAGTACAAATTGTTAGGTTCTTTAGGGTTCCGGACCATTACCATGTTCAGTACGTCGAGCACTTTACTGTCATTCATTCGTCTTGGAACATCGTTTTTGAAAAACCTTTGAAAATAAAGGCAGAGGATATTATGTGTGTTAGGCATTATATATTAAAAGCATTGATATCTCAATACTGTATAGTATGTATCTATATAATATATTGAAAGGGCGTTATACCTACATCTTTTTCAATAATGCTGACCTGTCTATTTAACGGGGAATATAGCAAAATAGTAGTAACACAGAACTTAAATGATGAAGTTTAGGTTAAAATTAGTATAAAAATCTATTAGTATATTTTGGAGGGAATATTATATCAGTTTTATGAAATATATATTGTATTGTGTGGAAAAGAAGTTAGTGTAAAAATAATAAAAAACTAATAAAGTAAATAAAACAATAAAGTTTTTTTGCCAGATGATATTTTACAAAACGGATACGACATTCCCTCCAAAATAATATGTTTCTTTTTAAATTTGTAAATAGATGTTTGTGTTCTATATTCAACTTGAACGTCACAATTCGAGTTATGCGTTGCTGTGATTTTGCTATATTCCCCGTTGGAAAGAAACATGGGTGTAACGACCACTTAAAATACCTATCTTGAGCTTCGTTATAGACAATTATCGAATGTGTGCCCACGTCTGAAACGAATATGAATAATTCTCCGTTTTTGTTGTAGTCAACAGCGATCGATTGGGGACAGGATTCTTTGGCGGTCATCATAGACGATAGATCGATCACGGTCACTATCTATAATAATATGCATACTAAAATAAAATAAAAATAATTTTCGTGTACAATATAAAATAGAGACTATTTTTATTGCAAAAGTTTGATAGTTTGAATTTTGACGTAGCACAAAACGTCGTGTTGTAAGCATATAGACAATGGTGTATTTAAATGTATTGTACAAGGCAGCTTAAACCTTAAGGGGGATGTTTAGTCCACCGAAAATGTACACAAAAATTGCACCGGGAAAAAGCTATTTGTGAAGAAACTACTTATCCAATTTATGCAATAATTATATTAAAATTTAAAGAAACATATCTTCTATGTACCCTCTTTTTTAAATTTTTATTAACGTGTACCATTAATTTTTAATTGTTGTATAAAAGTCAAATAATTGAAATGTAAATAATAGCTTATTGACAACCAATTTTGAATTTTCTAAAAAGAGCGTACCTAGATTACGTTAATAGGAATCAAATAATGTTAATTTCGTAAAAATATATTTACTTTAAGTAGGACAAAACAGCTTTTTACTCAGAAAAAAAGACGGCTAGGCGCTAACGACTCTAGCGGTAATATTTATTGATGCTTAAGAAAATATCAATAATAATTATTGATAGCTATAAATTATATGTTATATTTATACCTATAGTGTATATTGTAATCTATATATCTATATAGAGAATTATTGTTTTATTGCAAATGTTATGCCATCGTATCCGCTGCGGGTCGTAATATTCTAAAAATATAACTTTTTATAATTATAATTCTCTATAAATATTATTCATTTATGTATGTATAAAATAATAACAATTATAGCTGAATATTTGTTACTTCAATATTACTCATATCAGTATGACGAAAAAGTGAGAAAATTGGTTTTCTGTTTTTATTAGTTTTGAAATTTTTTATAAATGTTTTTTCAGATTCTGAGCAATGCGATCCTAGTGGATTTACAATGACTTTTATCTGTTTTTATTTGACTGACATTATTTCAGATAGAAATATTAGTCCAATTACCACAAATAGGGTATGCTTTCCGTACCAAATTACATCTATTTGGTACTTTATTTAGCTCCTTTTTCGAATTTCTCAAATGTTTTTTCTTAGGAGAAAAAAATCTACTAAAAAATGGCGTAAAATCCGAAAAATTACAGTTTCCGTTATTTAAAATTTTTTTGTTTCATGGTCACTAATTAAGTTTTGATCATAGGGAATTGAACATTTTTTTGAGTATTCAAATAAGTAATTTACACGCGTGGTAAAATTTTGAAATAGATTGGTCGATTTTCTGACTAAGTATAGATCTTTGAAATTTTTTCCAAAAATGTTTAATATTACATGCATTTTGGGTTATACGGTTTGAAAATTTAGCATACTCATATACAATTTAATTTATTTATAAAATATTTTGAAAATTGAAAGTTGTAAATCGTTTCCAAATTTTCTTTAATGTAGAATACCTATATTGATACTCAAAAAAAGTTTTAAGGCCCTACGATCAAAACTCAATTAGTTGTCACGAAATTAAAAAATTTTAAATAACAGAAATCATAATTTTGCCGATTTTCCGCTATTTTTTAGTAGTTTTTCTTCTCCCACATAAAAATTTTTGAGAAATTAGAAAAATGAGTTAAATAAAGTACAAACTAGCGTGATTTGCTACCGAAAGCATAACCACAAGTAGGCAAGGTTAGGCAATCAGACCATTCTTTCTACCCGAAAAAATGTTTCCATACATAAGTAAAAAAAAACTTTGTAAAACCAATATATTCTTCACTTTGCTCATAATCTAAAATAACGATTTTTAGACGTATAAAATGGAAAAACCTCTAATGATGTTTTACATGAAGCTCTATTGCCAGAAATTGTGTATCCTAGATGTTGTATAATGCCAATCAGTGATTTTACATAATAAATTTGTTTTTTATATGGATCTACTTTCTAATTTTATGTTATTATTATTACCTATTTTTATTTGTTTTCATTTGATAATTATAAAATAATTATAACTACTCATCAGAGAATTAATAATAATAATAATAATAATGAAAAAATAATGTTTTATTATTATTATTGTCTAATGTAGTAAACAATAATATATTGTGTATAATATTCCTTAGTTGGAGCTGATAACATATGTAAGGTAATAAAAATAAATTAAATTTGACAGGTTGACAGGTATATTTGTATTATTGGTCGGGAAGGAGTAGTAGTACAAATCGTCCGAAACGCGATCTCTTGTCATTAAAACACACTAATTATGACTGGACATCCCCCTTAAGAAAAAACAAATTTACTATAACGTAAAATGATAATAATATTGTATATGTCTTATATAAAATTATATACTTGCATTTAATTCTAATAGAGACTGGGGGGAGGGGATTTAGCCCCCCCACTAGACCCCTTAAATACGCCCATGAGAGTAGATACGGAAAATACTAAGAAAAGTGAGTGATAATGAATTTTTTCACATTCTTAAAAGTGGATACGGATATAATTATTAATATTACGTCGTCGGTGTGCAGGTCCACAGCAAACGCTTTGGCCTTTCCGCTTTTTTTGATCAAGACTCCTCCGTCATCCGTGTCACCGTTGTCCAACGACCATAACAATCCTTTCTGGTCCAAGTACGCGTCGATCACGTTGTTGATTCTTTTTGCGTCTGGCGTTTGCATCTGGTGCGACTCGTAGTCCGGATATGCCCTTATGGTTGGCTCATCGTTCCCGTCGTTGCCGCTTAGGTCCACGATTCCCAAAGTGAATGGTACGCCTGTCTTATACCTGAAATGGTGGATATTCCGATTGAGTTATGGACAGAAAACATTTGACTTGTGGGCAACACAAACAAGTGGCGTATCCAGGATTTAATATTTGTGCGACGGCTAAGGATCACCATCGAGGAATCGAGCCTTGAGGTTTGGGCATGAAATACACTAAGGTACAGTGGCGTAGTCAAGGGCTATAGTACCTTTAGTTTTTTTATATTTTTCCAAAACAATGACGTGATTACAATATTTTCCTAAAATTGTCCCAGAAGAATGCAACTCAAGGAATGGCACAAGTAAAATAAATAATATTAAAAAATATCATTAAAAGTGCTTGTTGATTTTCTTTATTGTATTTTTTGATTTTCAATAACTTAAATTAAAAGTTTTTAGCTCCGTCCCTCCCTCTATGCAAAAATTTTGGCCACGCATCTGTTAAGGTAGGTACTAATAAATAATTTATTTCATTGTGATAAATGTAATAGTTTCGAGTTGGTATCTTAAATATTTGTACATATTACAATAGATAAAATAACTTAACCAAATTACTAACTGAAAATAACTATAAATTATTATGTCTCCTGTATTGGTTTCCCACCGTTCGAAAAAGTCACTTCTTGTAGATACTTTAAAAAGTTTACTTACTAGCAATAAGAATAGTAAACTTTTATTGAATAAATAACTGCAACATATATTATTATCATAACCTCTTCATCTTCTTCAACTTCTTCTTCTTCTTCTTCGCCTTACATTCATAACTAGATGGGATCAGTTACTCTAGTCCTACATCTCCATAGATATTAATCATCTACATCTCGTCCATTCATACCAGCTATTTTCATATCACTCCTTATTCCAAACATCCAACTCTTTGGTCTTCCTTTCCCCTTCTTACTTTCCACATTAATTTCCATAATATTTCTCACTACCTCTGAATCATCACTTTTCTTAGCATGCTCAAACCATTTCAGCCTTTTTCATCTAATTCTCATTTCCGCTACAATCATGCTCTGTTTTGCGTTTCCAATACCTACTCCGATCCATACAATATTGCTGGCCTCAGTACTGCCTTATTATTATTATTATTATACTTACATTTTAATCATCAAAACAGCATCCACTAGTCACACGAAACTCCCGATCCTTCGTATTATCATAATATAAAGATATACAATTATAAACCTACACTTTTATTGTAGTCCTTGTGAGTTGTGATAACCCCCTATCTAAATATGCCACAGTCGTCGCCTATTTTAACCGCCACTGACCTGGGCTGGACCACGTACGCCTTGTCCCTCCACATTTGCATTTTCGTCTGGATAACGTTGTGGGGCACGAAGTGGCCTGTTAATAGTGATTTGTCCCTTTCCGCCACTGATGGCCACTCCAACGAGAATCCGTTCAACAGATATTCCTGTCGTGAACCGCCGTCAGGCTCTGCGGTCCTTTCCAATACAACGTATATTAATACGATCACGGTAACGCAAACCGTTTTCATTTTCGTTTTTTGTTGTATTTATATTACGATTACTACGGCGAAGATTAACACATCTAATATTAATTAATACGACTGTATCTGCAACGATAAGTACGATATTATAATATCGATACATTCAACGAAAAAGGTAGTAACTCCATTTTGTCAATTGTTTAGGAGGAGCAAAATAAAATTTGAAAGTTAATTTCTTATTCTATTTTTTTTTTATATTTTAATATTATTTTATTATCTCTTTGGGATAGATGGAAATACAATCATTTTCGTGGTCGATAAAGAAAAAAATCCTTTATCAGAATGCAGTGTTAACGAAAAAAATTGAGTTACTACCTTTTTCGTTGGATGTATCGATATATGTAGGAGACACTTAAAGAATGCTTATAGATACATTCAAAACAATTATTAATTTTAAATATAACTGTCATGCACCACACGTGGTGCCCACGTGGACACGACATTCGACTATAGTGCAACAGTGCTGATAGGTACAGTTGTAATCAACGAATAGGGTCTGAAACTTTGAAAGGGTTAAGTAAAATTATAGACATGCGCACAGGTGTGCTCTTGCTACCACTGAAATGTTCGTGTAGGTATACATGAAAAGGTTGAACTGAACAGTTCCAAGCTGTAGTGCAACAGTTTAATGTTGAAATATAAAATACCTATAAGTTGATTATCCATCAATTGTATTCAATTACTATAAGTTTATCTATACTTAGTGTAAATTACATGATATTCACGTGATAATTCTTATTCAAGGGAAAAATATTTTGAAAAATTCGAAATATGAGCTACATAAAGTACCAAGTAGATGTAATTCTCTACCGAAAACAAAAAATAGGCACACATAATTGTAAAACCATCAAGTACATTCTGAGCGAAGCGAAGAATACGAGTATACAAATTAACTGTAGTCTGTGGGCCTCTAACAAAAAAGAATGGCTTGATGGCATACATTTTTTCTGCTCCCGACCTTAAACTCTGCGTACGCCTATGAGTAGAATATAAACATTTTGAGGGTATGATGGATGTATTTACCATAACAATGGGTACCACACTGAGCTATAAGTGATAATATAACTATGACAAATTGTGTGAATCATTGTTTCCTCTAACTGATAATATTAATCATCTTTATTATAGTTTCAAATAAAATATTATGTAGGTAAGTACCTATATAAATATGTTTAATATACATCTCAGCATTAAAAAAGTGGGAAGATCGATTGTGGACGTTCCTCCTTCGTCCCTTCGGTCCTCGGAGAGATTAGTGGTTTATTATACTTAAGATTTGAATGCAATGATATTCTATTAGAAAATACGATTCTGAGCGGAACTCAATATATTACAATATGCTATATTGATAATCCATTCCAAAATTGTACCACGTGTGTAAATTACAAATGTAAATATTTAAAATAAATTTCAAGTTTCAACGATCTAAACTTAATTAGTTATCAAAAAATAAAATAATGAAAACGACATTTTGCCGATTTTCAATTACTTTAATATTAAAAACTTATAAAAAAAAATTGTCAGTCACTATTTTCAAAATATTTTGTAAAAAGATTAAGTAGCATATGTCTAGACTTCGATAAAATTTTCAAACCAATAAAACAAAAATTGCAGGAAATATTAAACATTTTTGAAAAAAAAGCCAAAACTCTATACTTAGTCAGAATATCAATCATTCGTTTCTAAATTCTTTCTTGTAATGAAGTTCACCTAAGTTTACACTGAAAAAATTTTTCAAGACACTAAGACACACTCAATTAGTTATCACGAAATTAAAAAATTTAAAATTTTAGAAACCGTTATTTTTCTGATTTTCCGCCATTTTTTAGTAGTTTTTTTTCTCCCAAGGAAATGCTTTTGAGAAATTCGAAAATGAGCTAAATAAAGTAGACGCGATTTGCTACCGAAAGCATACCCTACTTGTGATAATCGGACCATTATTTCTACCTGTAAAAGTGTCTTCATATATGAAAAAAAAAATCTTTGTAAAACCAATACATTCTTCGCTTCGCTCAAAATCTAAAATAGATAAAAATAGTTAAATAGGTAGGTATAGATAATTAAAGTAGAATGTAAAACAATTTAAAAATAACATTCAGGAATAAATTTGTTCTGTGAATAATGTAATTATATAATGTATATTGAAAATGGTTTTGCGAATTTTTCAATTTAATATCAATTTAAAAAAATGTCAAATCATCATACCGCACGACACACTCAGTATATATAAATAAATTTAGATATCATAATATGTATATTATACCTTACTATTATTAAAGGTATTCAAAATCATAATCTACTGTTTCTATGGTAAATATCCAAAAAGTATCGTTTGAATTAATATTTATTAATAGTAGGATCTTACCTATTTGAAATTTGACAATAATTATTAGTCATTTTTTCAGTCATTATTATTAATGTTTAATAAAATGAGAAAAACGAAGTATAATTTTTACCTAACTATTACAAATTATTCTTACCAAAATACCTATATAGTAAAGATTATTATTGTTAGGCTATTTTATTATTACTGCTCATTTCTGTTTTCTAAATTTCATACGATATTACTTTATTAATTATTTGTTCAGTTTGTTAATGTACCCAATAATTTACATATCTATTTAAAAATAATTATAAATTATAATCGCATCAGCATTTTGTAATAAATTATAAAAAAACGTAGGTACCTAATACCAATTAAATTAAACAACTATTATTAGGTACCTATAGATATATTACGTAATTAAATATTTGTAAATAATATTGATAAAACTTACCTACATTTTTACAAAAGATGAATAAATAGAGAATTTGATTAGTAGGTAAGCTTAATTTTTTAAATTTAGTTTGTATTTTTGTAATATTATAATATAACAGTGAAATTAAAGGAAATATCAATGAAAATAAATTAAATAAATACGAATAGTTTTAATAGTTGTTATGGGAATGAAGTAATGAAAAAAACATTGTAATTATAGTTATTAACAAACAGTCAGATCTCAGATATGAAGTTTAAACTACATTTTTGTAACTTATTTTGTTATTAATCGATAATAATTTGTTTTTCCTAATTATAAATTATGCGCGAGTCAGATTTGTCACTCCTAATATTATACATGTATTTTATTTCGTTTCACATTTTAAGACTAAATGTTACTGTTTTAAAGCCATCTCTCTTAATAAACTCAACGGATTCAAAATAGACATATCAGAAATATTTACAACTTACTAGCTATTAGAGCTTTGTTATAAAAAATAATATCAAACCGCTTTTGTCAATCAGACTTTTTCAGTCAAACAAACTTTTTCAACTATTAATTATAAAAAAAAAATCATCAATTAACACCTAGTTTTTTCGGTATACACTGCAATTATTTTAATTTTAACAATTTCCGTTACACAACAAATGCTGAACGATCATTTTCCAAATTGAAAATTATAAAAGGATATTTGAGTCTTTGAGATGTACAATGACACAATAACGTTTGAGTAGTCTATCATTATTATAAAATGTTAACTGAGCAAGAAACAGTTCTAGAGGTTAATTTCTATGAAATATTTAATGATTTTGCTAACTCTAGTTACGCCACTGCTGATATGAGGTGCCTATTGAAAAGCTCTTAGTTGAAAGCTTTTTTTGTTATTAAAGCAATAAAGTATATTATACTATACACTATCTACTTTAATATTTTCGTTTTAATATAGTAATTATATACCATTATTATATTATATATCTACCATAAACAGCCAGTGGGTTATGTAATTTGTTTTCGGTTTCTATTATTAATTATTAAAATCATAAGAGATTATTCTGTTATAAACAGTTGAAATATTACTTGAACCTCACATTTGAATATTGATTATATATTATAGTTTAACACATTATATACCTATTTGTTAGATTAGTATTTAATATTATTAAAAATTTATTATCACAATAAATTTAAATTACACATATATCACATAAGTTGTACTATAACTCAAAAGTATTTTTTTATGATTAGCTTTCAAGTTCTTTAAATATACTCATTTATACGTAAGCCTTAACTTAACGGAATCAAATGTTCGATAAAAATAAATTACCTGAAGAATTTATTTAGGTCAGGGTTTTGATAAAGTTTTCTTGTACAATCAATACTTGCACTAAGTCTACTAAATTATTCATCATTAACATGTGTATAATATATACATATAGAATGATTTATTTATTAAGTAGATAGTAGTGATAATATGAATGTTTAAAATTCAACTGGTACCTCTGAGGTCATTGCTAGATCATATTTAAAAAAATAAATGGTAGAAAAATGAAAACGATAAAAAGCGGTAGGATGTCATGTATTTTATTCACCCCACTTTGACCACTATCAAAAATTGTTTTTTATTTTTTATTAAATACCTATATGTTATTTTATAAGACACATATCAATGAAGAATGGAAATAAATGCTAATTCATTAACAAGGTTTACTTTGGTACATAATGTCAATTTAAAAAATAAATCATAATATAATATCCTTTTAACAGTTATCATTATTATTAACATCATTTTAAATTAAATATACTTATAAATCACGGATACAACTATATAATATGTTTAATTCTTTAATTAGTCACATGAATTTTTATTTATACAATTTAAAAGTATTTATTTGTTTATTTTAAATAATAATATTATAAAATTGTCTTAACGCTATAACATTATATAATGTAACTTTATAAAATTTACACAATAACACATTTATACCAACGTATTTAAACTTGAGGTTGGGGTTGTATACAAAGGAAAATATTTCTAGGAACTTTTATTAAAATTAATAACACTATACTAAAATAAATAGGTTAGGCATTATAGAAAATACATTTCAAAAAGTTGAATCGAAGAAGATTGGCGAGCTACAATGAATAGTCTTTTCTCTTTATGAACAATTTTTATACATCAGAAATCGATGTTTGAGCTCAACAATTAGTTTTGTACAATTAGCTCAATTCATTATGATTATAACGATTTGTATGCTGAAAAATAAAAAAACGTCAATAAGTTATTATTTGTATTATTATCCTATACTAGGCTGACCATAATTAAAAAAAATAAAATACAGGACAAAATTAATAATAATAATTCAATATTTTTATTAATCTATATTGTATAACTGTATTTATAAAGCGTATTTTCAGCGATATTAATAAATATTTGTAGTTTAACAGTTATAAACAAAGAATATTGTATACATTTTCGTATTACATGTTCACTTTATAGTGTATTTAAAATGTACAAAAAATAAGAAATAATAATTTGATCATAAAAACCAAGACAAAAAGCGTCCTGAAAATAGTTTGTCGGGACAACAGGACACAAATAAAGGACAATCTTGTAAAAAACAGGACGTAAAGTCACTCATATCCTATATGCGATAAGCCCGTCAGTATTGTGAATGAGAACGATACTTACTATGTTCACATAATGGCCCGAAATTTTGTGGACTACAATGACATAAAAATCTGGACAAAACCGGAAAACACGTACCACCATTAAGACATGGGGCGTAACCACATGGAGCTCCTCGGTAATGAGCCACCTCCTGATTGAATCCAGATGATAGGTTACACGCTTTTTCGTTGATTGTAATCCTCTGCACGACGCCATTAAAAGGTTTATTGGCAATCGGTTCTTGATTTAATATTATGTCGGGACTAAAAAAATATAATTATTATGATCATATTATAAAAAAACGCTATTTTTAATTGAATAGATGTAATTTATGGTTCCGCGTGAAAATAGTTTAAAATAAACCGCGAAAGTCATACCGGTTAATCATAAATAGCGAAAACCAATATCGTGATAGTTATTTTTAAGAGCGAATTTCATTAATATATTATATCAAATTATTAATTTATTATTGTTATTATTCATTTATAATATAAAATATTTTTAACACATTTAGCAATATATGAGAGTGATTAGTAATTTTGGTTGAAAATAAATATTATATCGTATTTATATAGCGATATTAATTTATAATATAAAATTGTCCGTGTTTAAAAGTAAAAAAAAAAAAAAAAATTTTATTTAAATTTAATTGTTATCTTTATAGATATGATAAAGATTATAAAAAAATACTAGTTATTAGAAATGTATTGATGAAAAGTGTAATGCTCGTGTTAATTTAAAAAATGAAGTGATTGTTTAAGGGCCTGGACGGGATTATAAATAACCATACGACGGATATTTTAGATATTGAAAAACGTAATTGTTTGGAAAAAATGAAGGCAAAAGCTGTATCCACTCAAGAAAACCCACATCAAATTGTTGCTGAAGCGTCTACATTATGTTCTCAGATAGTTCATAGAATATTTTCATCTGTGAGTTATATTAAACGCACATTATGTTGTGTATACAGCAAATTAATAGTTTTTGTTTCATCTAATTCTTTATCCATAATGGGTATTAAAATACCTGATAAATATTCAAAAACTATTGATGGTCGTCAATTTTTGTTATTAGACATCGAATCTATTGGAAAATAAATAGTATTTTCAACACATAAAAATATAAAATGATAATGAAAATATGAAATTATGAACTAAATCGACGAAACGGACGGAACATTTCAATAATCACCTTAATTATTTATTCAAATATATATAATACATGTTTTAAAAAATAACTCAGTTCACCTGTAACTTTTGCTTTAATACCAAACAAAATAAAATAAATAATTCCATCGAATGATGGCATAGGGATTTTAGTACTTGGTTTGTGTCATCCAACACTTTGAAAATTTATAAAAGCTATATAAAAAGAACAAAGTTTAAATGAAATGAAAATAAATCAATTTACAGTAGGTACTATCGAATTTACAAAAAAAAGAAAAAGAGACACAGCTAAACAAATTCAAGATATTGTCGACGATTATGAAAATAGAGTCAAATTAAAATATTTGACAGTAATTGCGTATAATTTATTATTTCGAATTCAGGTAGGTATATTATTTATTAATAATATACATGCGCGTAGTTTAAAATAATTTTCTAGGGGGGCTATATAGTAGTAAATATTGTAATAGAGATATGAAACCTAGGTCAATAGCAATTAACAGGTTACAATTTTAAAATGGCTATATCCAACCCTGCTACTAGAAAACTACGCACATGATTATATATAATTCGCTCAAATTGTTTTCGCTACATTTATTATTCGCTGTTTCGACTTTAGCGATTTGATTTACGCTATTTATTTTTTGCGATTTTAACTGACATCTGTAATTTATTGTACTTACGGTAAACCTCCTATGTATAACGGGAGCTCTAAGTTTAGTTCAACAAGTGGAGAACTAGAACTACTGGTAGTAACGTTACCATTATTTAATTGAATGGAAGCCTGGTTATCGAATCTTTTGATTTTTAATAAGTTCCATTCAGGTAGAAAAACGATCTTTTTATCGGTGCTAAAATTTAAGAATACAATTTTAATGATTTTAGAGATAATGAATAATGAATTATATGCATTACGTGATATTCGTTTTTCCGTTTCCTAAATTGTAGGTAAGTTTTACGTAACCATCTGATAAGTAAACGGAAATAAAATCTCCTTGTCCCGTATACGATTGGCCACTGTATAACAATAAACCGGTGTTAGAAGTCGTGCCAAACCATATTTCCAGTCGGGTACTTCTTCGAAGATCCTCAGCCAGTGGTATACTAAGGAACGAGTTTTTACCGTTGAATTCTGGTGAAAAATATTTGGTGAGACCATATTCGACTGCAAAATTAATTATCATTTAATTCGATTGGATCATATTTTGACATTTGAGTACATTTTACATTTATCACAGTTAGGGCCGGTGAGTCCTGGTAGACAAAAACAAGCATATCTACCACCCGGTAAAGACTCGCAAGTGGACCCAAAGCTACAGGGCTCAGAAGAACAGGCCATATCGTCATAGCACGTATCGCCTAAAACATATTATATTCATTTGATTTTATCTTACAAGTATGTTTTCGTTATATTTAAATTTTACCGGAGCAACCACACGTGCCGTTTGAACAATTCTTTTGACATTCTGTCACACCTTCCGAGTTCGTTACCAAATCGCCATCTTCAAATCCTAACAAGTTTATGGAATAACGTCCTATTTTTATATAGTAAATGCATCCGATAAGTCCAGATTTCACACCGATATTTTCGAATATTCTGTTATAAGATATTACAATAATTATTGATTACTATTTTTCATTCTGAATTTCTGAAATTACTAATATGAATGACGAAAACTATATTTTTACTTTTTGTGTACAATTGGAACGTATCCGATGTAGGCATTATCGTTTAGGTCTAATGACCTTAACGAGCCCATAGATACTGAACGTACTGGCTCATAGTTTTCAAACTGTAGTAGACCATCTTTTTGATAACGTTTGGCTATTATCTTGTGCTTAGCGCCAATTGTAATTGGATGTAAAGATATTAAAATTACGGCTCCATTGCCTAGGTTGTATTTAAATTCTACAAACCTATGAATAAAAAACAAATACATGCAGATATGTAAATTATGAATATATTGAGATATATTTGATTTTAGAGTTATATGTTTTACTTATTGACTATTGCTATTGATATAAAATCTCCAGAACCGTCTGGTTGTTGTTGGTCGTATAATAAAATACCATCATCTGAGAAACTTTTGAATTCCATTTCCAAACTAAACCTATGATATGCTTTTAATTTTTTTAATTGCACATATGAATGTCCATTGAAAGCAGCAGATTTGTGTTCTAAAATAACGTATAGTTTTATTTAAGAATGTAAATAATTAATATTTTTTTTGTAACTTACCAATAATTTCTTCAGCATTAGAACAAACAGTTCCAATATGTGAAGTAGGACAATGACATTGGAACCCATTGGAATCTAGTTCTTCACATTCTCCTCCATTATGGCAAGGATTCGGGTTACACGCAGATATATCATGATCTGTTGATTCCGATGTAGTTCTTCCAGTTAAATCTTGAACTTCGGGTATGTTGTCAACCTGCTCATATCCACGGGAAGTATTGTAAAAATAATTTGCATGCTCGGAAAACAGTAAATTTCGTGTTGACTTCGAAATTACAATGTCTTGAGGTTGGGTGAACTTTGGTCCTTCCGTGCCTGGTATGAAATTTTCATCTACATAACAACAAAAATTCATAACAAAAAGGTTTTGGCTAATATTTGAATGAAATTTTACAATACGTACCTTTACATGATGTATGTGATTTAACAACGATGTCTTTTTGGTAGCGACATGCATACAGTTTTAATTGACATTCGGAACTGTATGTTTGTCCATCACTCCCACAAACCAACTAAATATCGGATTTCAAGTAAGACGTTTTGTTTTGTAATAAATTTAATTTTATCACACTTACAGTTGTACGTATTGCATCCTCGGCACAAGTTGCTCTACATACGCACAATGGTTTGCCATTGTTCATTTCGCATTCTCCGCCATAATAACAATTTAGTTGATTACAAGATGTTAAATTTTGCATTACCATATCAGCTGTAATTTAAATGTTAAGTAAATTTAAAAACTAATATTAATTAGTTAATATTAAAGGAAACGCACAATCGTTATTTTAACAAAATAGTTGTTACTAACATGCATTTAATTTAAATAACATTATATTCAATATAACGTGATACTAATTATTAATTAAAATTTAGTTTTTTATTGATAAATTTTTACTTAATATAACATAATAGATTACATGCAAATTTTATGCGGGAATAAAAAACAATAAGTTATAAAAATAATTTTTAACATTGGTTTCATATTAAATTGTACATACCGGAAACACATCCAATTGGACTTAAAATTTTAGAACTATCTTCACATTTGTTACATTTTGGTCCTACAGCTCCTAGCTTACAGACGCATCGTCCAGTCATTTGTTCACAGTCGTCTCGAACTGAACCCAGTAGAGAACATCCACAAGCTGAAATATTATTTTGTCTTAAAATATTCAATTTATTTTTAAAGTCACTTACGAATGCACCCATGATAATTCGATGATATTTTTGGTAATCCCCAATATCCGGGTTCACAACGATCGCATTTTTCTCCACCTACTCCAGATTTGCATATACACTTTTTATCAACGCATTCATCTGATAATGATCCTTAAATGATTATGAAATAATATTTTTAGTACAATGATTAATTAATGTTGTTTAATAGTAGTATTTTACCTAATTTATTGCAAACACATAACGATGTACAGCCTAGATTGTTTGGTCCCTTTGCCGGAGTTTTTTTATCAGGACAACATCCATGAGATGAATTTTGACAACCGTCCAAAACAATAGTTGTTTCTAAATTTATCATAAAATTACAAATCATTTATGATTATCAATTAGTACAAATCAAAAATACTATTTTGAAGTATTACCACGATCAAATTTATTACAGCATTTAGCGAATCTAGAGGTTTGATGACAATAACTTCCTGACGGACAATCTTGTCTATCAGGACCATGGCCACAGTCTAATTCTATTCCATTAAGATGATTTGTTAAAGGTTTCTTACCGTTACATGGTTTTACTTCCATGCCTTTAAAATATATTTAATATCATTAATTTGTTTATAATTTTGTCCAATGTCCCTGTATACCTTCACATAATTCCATAGGTCTTAGTCGAAGTTCTTGTTGTCTTTGACATCCTTCCATTTTCATAAAACACAGTGAATTATAAATTCTAAAATCGGAACTACAAACGGGTGAAGAATGTGATGAACAATTGAATATACAAGAACACCTAGGAAATCCATCGGGTCCCACTTCACAAGTAGCATCGAAATCGCATTTAATATCTTTACATACATCGTTGTTACTATAAACACTGTTTTCTACCGACTCGTGTGGTTTTAAAATTTTGCCTGAAAGTTGAATGTTTTACAAAAAGTCAAATATTAAATTATTCCAATATGTATAAATATTATAAATATTCAATAACTTTCAACAATTTTTTCAACTGTTGAGCACTAATAATTATTAAATTACAAGTATAGCAAATATAAAATTAAAATAACTCCGAATTTATATTAATGTTATCAAATAATTACCTATGGAAGAAGATTCTTTACAATCACCGTAAAATAGAATAGTCAAATTGTGAGTTCTATTTTTTACGCAAGATTGTTGAAGTAGTTCGCATTCGCTGTTGTAAGTGATCAAATCAGATCCACAAACAGGTTCTTTTGATTTCGTGTCGACGCATGTTTTAGGACAGTTACATTTTTGATCGAGACAAGACCCTAAAATCATTTAATGCGTGTGATTTTGAGGTAAACAATGGAAATCTAGTGAATTAATCACCGTACCACATTCGCCCGCGTGAGCAGTGAATATTTTCTTCCTTGTTGCACAACTAGTATTTTGTAGATGACAAAGGTCTGTGTACGTGATACCGTCGGAACCGCAAACTTTACCGCTTGCCTGAGTACATAAATTAGAGTTCGTTCTAATTAACTGTTGGAGGTTTCAAATGGTTTTAGAAAATTCGAAAACCTTTGTTAGGTACTTTATACGGGATTAATCCTTTTTGACTGTATAATATAACAGCAGGTTTAGTAACCCCACTTTTAACAATAAATTATTTCCACAAGCCCATCATTTATCAACTACGAATAGCTGTTCCTCATCAACACAAACGTCCTGTTATACTCACTATGATTAATTTATTTCTAAATCAATTTTCATCGAATACCTAACGGTATTCGATTAGAATATATTTAGCTCCCTAATCAACATTTACTATTATTATTGTAGTGGTAAGGCGTAATTTATAGGACAACAACTATTTGTTATTGCTGGTAACTTATATATGCAACATGTTAAAAGGGATATATAAAACATAAATAAGCACATACATTTTTTTGGGATGTAATTCTAATGAATTATACAAATATAGTGTTTAAAATTTTAGAATCTATTGAGGGAAAGGATATTACTCGATTAAAATAAAATATAATATTATAATGTAAAACGTTTTATGAAAGTGAATACATAGTGCATTCAGTAAATAATATAGAAACAATTCGCGTATATTACGAAGTTTTGTCATTTTAGACAATTTGTTTTACAATGATGTTTTTTTTTTTAAGTCTGAAGATACTTTTTTGGGTAGAAAATGGTCCAAATATCTGGGAGAAGGAAAACCACCAACAAATGACGGAAAATCACCAAAATTATCGTTTCCATTTATTTGATTTAATATATTTCGTGATAACTAATTCAGTTTTGAACTTTGAGACTTGAAAATTTGTTTGAGTATTAACATAGATAGTTATGTGGTAAAATTTTGGAACGGATTATCAATATATAATATATTAAATTATATTGAGATCAGTGGCGTGCTCAGCTTTTTTGATAGGGGGGATATAAATTGTCGGTCAACCAGAAACACACACATTAAAGGCTTTGCGCTCCACCCCCCCCCCATCGAACATCATAATTTTTAATTTTATTTACATTATCCATTATAAATTTAAATCAATATGTTAAAGGTGGGAATGTCGATTGTGGACGTTCCTTCTTCGTCCCTTCGGTCCTTGGAGAAATTAGTGGTGTATTCTATTTAAGATTTGAATGCAATGATATTGCATTAGAAAATACGGGTCTGAGCGAAACTCAATATATTACAATATGCTACATTGATAATCTATTCCAAAATTTTACCACGTGTGTTAATTACGAATGTACATATGTACATATTTAAAATAAATTTTACGTTCCTACTATCTAAACTTAATTATTTATCAAGAATTAAAATAATAAAACCGTTATTTTTCTGATTTTCGGAAATTTTTACTTTAAAAGCCTATAAAAAAATATTGTCAGTCTCGATTTTCAAAATATTTTATAAAAAAATTAAGTAGTATATGATTAGAGTTCGATAAAATTTTCAAAGTGATAAATCAAAAATTGTCGGAAATATTAAATATTTTTGGAAAAAAATTCAAAGTTCTATATTGGGCCAAATAATCAACTAATTCGTTCCAAAATTGTACTACACATGTATATTACCTATGTTAATATTAAAAACAATTTCAAGTCCCTAAGATCAAAACACTATTAGTTATCACAAAATTAAAAAATTTAAAATAACAGAAACCGTAATTTTGTCAATTTTTCACCATTTTTTTGGAGTTTTTCCTCTCCCAAGGAAAAACTTTTGAGAAATTAAAAGAATGAGATCAATAAAGTATTAACTAGACGAGATTCGCTACCGTGAGCGTACTCTACTTGTGGTAATCAGACCATTATTTCTACCCGAAAAAGTGTCTTCATACATAAAAAAAAAAATCTTTGTAAAACCAATACATTTTTCGCTTCGCTCAGAATCTAAAAGAGGTCAAGGGGGGATATGACACCCTTGAGCACGCCCCTGATTGAGATTTATGCAAAATCGTATTATTGAATGCAATATCATTGTATTTAAATCTTAATTATAATAAACCACTAATTTCTCCGAGGACCGAAAGGACGAAGGAGGAACGTTCTAAATCGACCTTCCCACTTTTTTTAGTATAAATTAATATAAAAATTTTAATCCTCATGAGACACTCTGTACTAAATTAAAATTGATTATTTAATGAAATTTTCGTCAATTATTTATTTATTTGTTAGATACCATTAAAACAAAATATAGATTTTAATATATTTAAAAAATTGTATTCATATTATGTAAATTAAGAATATAGAGTGTTCATGCATTGTGATGATATCTACTTTTAATCAAGTACATAAGGGTACTGAATATATGAGGCTATGTTGACAATGGAGCTATTTCAGGGATTTATATTTGTCAATTTTCCCCTTTCCTATTTTCTGGGTTTAAATCCACAAAGTTCATTCCTCACAAAGTCTTTAGAACTCGGCGACTCTGTAGGTATGTACTTATTGGAAAAATGTATGGATCCAAACACTCTAAACTCTTCTGTGTCCATAAAGTACAATTATAAATTAAGAACATAAATCATAATATACATATTAAATTATATTTATGAAGACTTTAAATAACTAATATTTTAATAAGTATTGTTATAACTGCATTATAGTTCTAATAAAAATAATAATTCTAAAATAAAGTCGACTACTACCTTAAAATTAATATTGAATAAAATGTAATAAAAATGATATTTTAGATAAAAATTAGTAAATTGAAAAGAGTTAAGATTTGGCTTTGATTTTAAATAATACAAGTAGAGCAAAATCAAAATGGTCGTCTAAATTTTTATAAACAAAATAACAATTAAATGGAAGATATGTAGTGAACGGATTAGAAAGATCTATAAAATTCATTGTTATTTTTGTATTTTTGGCGATAATATATACATCATATTATTGCACTATAGGGAATATTAAAGCTTATAGGATTAATACTGCTTGATAAAAATACCATTAGATAAAATGAGGAAGGATAAAAATATGTTATTCATTTATGGACATAAATGTTTTATATTTATTTTTACAAATATAATACAAACTGTTACGATACTGAGTATATCATGTACACATAAATTGTGTTTTAACCGCTTATAATTTATTTTTATCATAATTTATTAGGTGTAATTTTAAATTTACACTAATGCACCTAGTGTACTTGTATTTATTGATATATATAAATACAAAATCGTATACGTATTTGTTTTGATATTCATCGATGCATTATTATTATAATATGATAAAATATTTTCTATTCTTACATTTGTGCATTTGAACGTCGGGCAAACGCATTTGGTTTCCGCGCCATTGCTTTCACAAACCGAGTGAAATTGACAATTAATTTTTGAACAATCGTCTAAAAGTATATAATATGTGGATGATTAGCAATGATTTCATTTTGATTGATACACGTTTATTGGCTTACTACAAGCTCCATTATGAGCAATTTCGATTTTTTCTTTTTGTTGACAACTGTGGTATTTCAGTTTGCACTCGTTACCATACGTGTTACCGTCATCACCACACACAGGCTCGTGGTGTTCGGAACACGTAGGACATAAACAAACTGCTTTCCCGTTTCGCACTTTACAAGTTGCTCCGTAGTTACACAAATACATTTTACAAGGATTTGAGTCTTCTGAAATTACATTGGCATATATTGTGAAGTAAAACTGAACGTCGTGACAATATAATTAATAAAATATCGTATTATTATATTATATTATTTACTTACCACAATGTCCGTTGTATGCAACTTCAACGCCAGATTTCTTACTGCAGCTGATCCGTTCCAGATTACATTTGGATTCGTAAGTATAACCGTCCGTCCCGCAGACAGGTTTTACTAACGTCTCGCAGAGTGTCGGCTCCGGACATTGGCATTGCGCAATGCCTAGACGGTTGATAGCACAATGCGATCCTTTCCAACATGTGATATTCGAACAGGGATTTTTACCTGAAATCAATGTGATATTTATGTACATCATATATGATAAACGTAAATGAATGTTGCTGGATATTATAATGGGATGGTATTTGAAAAGTATGAAAAATATTAGTTGCATGACGAGAACGACTTTGAGAAATGTTGAATATTGTCAATCATTCTTATGGAAGCGATTAAAGGATGTCGATAGGGAATGATCGGAAATACAATTATAAATTTATATACCTGGGATCAGGGACTGGAACCGAACCGAAACCCTTTAAAAACCCTGGAACCGGAACCGTATGAAAACCGTTGTATATTTTTTATTAAGAACCGAAACCGAACCCGAACCGATATTTAATCTAGTAAATTGTCGGTTTTTTTCGGTTTTTTTCGGTTCTTTGTGGTTCCAACAAATTACATTTATAATAAGTTTTTTTTTGTAATTTCAAGAATTGTTATTGAAGAGTTAATGGGCCACAGAAATTTGATGGTCTGTGAAATAATAAAATATTATTGTAAATATGAATTGTTATATGTTAATAATAGAAATAAAATAATATGGGCGCATATTATTTCAGTTATAATCTGGACACGTGCGGAAATATACTTGTTATTCTTGTAAATGTTTATAACATAATCGGTATAATATCATATATATAAATATATAGATAGATAAATTTAGATAATTCTGAAAAATGTTATCTGTTATTTCGAGAAAATTAGAACAGTATAATATAATAAAACATAATATATAAATACATATATTATTTCCTGTGTATATAGGTTTGCGAAAATGTTTATAGTATACACATATACCTACTTTATATATCTATTTTTGCGTTATTATGAAGATACTATTATTATTTATTATAAATAAGTGATGGAAAATTGGGAATATTAAATCTTCAATAATGAAATATAAATGGGTGAATGCATAATAATAATATTTTACAAATTTCAATTTCACGATTTGTTCTACTTAACGTGTGTATTGTAGTGATTTCATTTATTACAATTAATTTTTTAATAATCATTAATCAATATGGTCCGTGTAAAAAAATCAACGATACATTTATATTATGTATATGATAAACAAAAAGATGAAGCGACATGTAAAACATGTGAATGTAAAATTTAAGTTAAAAAATAAAATTGAGAACCGGTTAAAACCGGTATTAAAACTGGTACCAGAACCGAAACCTTAATTTTAATATTTAGAAAACCTAAAGCGGAACCGAAACCGGAACCTATAAAAGCATTAAGGTTCCAGTCCCTGCCTGGGATACTAATATCATACAATACTAGAAGGCGAATTTGAGTGCGAAATGGTGTATTGATATCGAAATTATTTTATAGTAAAATAGTGAAGTGTCGTCATGTATAAAACAAAATCAAGTAAGAACTAGAATATAAAACATAAAGACCGAAAAAAATTGATACAAATCAATTTTCGAGTTGAATCACGAAAAAATGCATCAATGCATATATGTTTATACCTTCGTCACATAGTCCATGGAAGACGATTCTCAGATCTGGCATTATTTTACACGCTTGACGTCGCAGATAACATTCGTTAGTATATGTTCTGCCATCGGATCCACAAACTGGAGCGAAATCTTCACTACAGTATTCTGAACATTTACAATTAGCATTTCTTTCGTAATCTAAACGACATATTTTAGGATCCTCGCATGTGATATACTCGCATGGATCTAAAATTATTAACATAATTATTCATATCAGAGAAATTGTTCAAAATCTCAATTACAAATTACAGGCATCTATCTTAATTTTTAAAAAACGAACTTTAGTTTAAAATGAAACAACGTTTTGTTTTATTTTCCTACATAGCATGTTGCATTAATACTTATAGTTTTTATATATTTTTGGCTGGTGAATTAAATTAAATACATTTAGTCATTTAAGTATGAAAAATATTTAATTTTAAAATATTGGGATAATTTACTTTTTATAAGTTATGTAGTCATTTTTATATTTTCATCAATATAAATACACTAGTATGTTAAATGAAATCATGTTCTCAGATAAATTTAAAATTCTTAAATAATTGAAATATTTATATTTTCATGCAATAAAAATAACCAAAATAAGTAAATTTGTTATTTGATTTATTATTTACCACACAATCCTTCATATTTAACTGTAATACTTTGGCTTGATAAACACGATGCTTTTAGCACGTGACAATCGCTCGGGTAGTCTCGCCAATCACTTCCGCATACGGGTTTATTAATATCTTCACATTCCTTTTCCATGGTGCATTCACAACGAGCATCTCCTAATTTATCTAAGATGCAATGTTGACCATGTAAGCACTTTGTTGTCCGGCAAGGATCATTTTTCTCCACTGCAACAGACAAATGAAAAATTTAATATTGACACCTCAGTAGGGTTTAGTGGTTTATATATTATAATTTGGTACAAATTTAGCACTTTCTTTATACAATATATTTTAATTTATCAGATAATTTCTGAGATATTATTTTTTTAATAAATAGCTAATTCAGCTAATGTAATAATAATATCATTAACGTACCGAAATTTACATAAAATAATTATTATATAAACTTCATAATTATTCGATGAATTGATAATATTTTAAAATATAAAAATACTATACTAAAACGTTTATTTTACCTACATTAATAATATATTATGCATATTTAATTGTTAATATTTAAATATATTTTGAATTTGTATTTTTATGAAATACGAAATTTCTTAGGATGTATACAATTTATAATTTTATATCAAATTTAAAGCAGCAGATCGCATAGCTTTAATGTATTAATAAAATGTTAAGGTATATATTATATTATATATTATTTGTTGTGGGGTAATATAGTAAAATAATAAAATCATTCAAATTGGATAAAAATTTTATATAATTGTTTTAAATCAAAATACATGTATTTTAGTCTTTATAATTTTTAGAATAAACATAAATATAATGTTAAAATATAAACATAAAATATCAACTTAAAAACTATTGCGATAAATTTCGGATTTGCCTTATGATTTTTGGATTTATTTCATTATGGTTTGTTTATTTAAATTAAATATATTTTTCCATTGTGATATTGATAATGCGTTTACAGGTAAGTTTAAAAATACACTGTTCATTTTGATTCTATTCACGATCAAAATTTTTTTCAACTCGTTTTCATTTAAAGTATCAAATTGTGTTGGATTAATATTCTCGGAAATATTTAGGGAGCCATGGTACTCTTTAATGGAGGCGATATTTTTTAGTTCGTAGATGTTCTTAATGTTATCGTCGGCCAACAACGAGTTGACGGAATCCAATTCTTTAATTGACATACTCCTCTTGAGCTTCAATATAAGCGTTTCATAATAACCCGTCGTCTCGGAGACTTCGCAAAAGTCTCCCAATTCATCGTACATGTTTTGACTTAATTGTTGAATGTTGTTGTTCGTCGAAATGTCATTAGGCGCAGCGACCAACTGTTGTAAATGTGAGTGCATGTTCGTCACTGTGGGCAATTTCTGATCCACTGCCACCAGTTTGTCGATAGAAACAACGAGCATGTGGTCCAACCATCCAATCACGTGAGATATTATCTCGGGGTGGTTAGTTTTCAAAATCAGTTGGTGAAGCAGAAATGCTTGTAAGGATATGTGTTTCAATATCAAACACGACAAAGAGTGCCTGACAGCTTGCATCACGAACGCCACATCCTTGCCGACCTTTGACTTGGTCATCATCAAATCTATGACTTCTTTGAACGTGTCCACTATAACAAGTTTGGGGGTCTCATTGGTCACCACGACGGCGTTAAAATGATCCAAATAATTGCGTGGCTGATCGATCATTTTGATTTTTTCTTCTAATATCGGTTGCCAGAGCCGATCTTGGGACATCATGTTATTCAAGAATTGTTTACTGTCTGTATATAACTTAATCGCCTGATTCGTTGTCGGGTACATTTCTACGAAGCCTGTCAAATCTATCATAACGATGACGATCGAAACGCACAATACGTTCATATCGTAGCAATTTTATTATTATTATTATTTTTTTTTATACTTTTATACTTCTAAGTTGTAACGCGACAGTCGGAAGAATACAATATAATATTGTTAATGTATATGTGCCGTAAAATATATCTTATCCGCAGCGGCAATCGCGAACGTCTGCGATAAAACAATTGTGTAAACCCACGCACGCCTGTTGTGTTGCTGATATCGGAAAATTTACTCAGTATCAAAAAATGTGTTTCCAATGCTGTATTATTGCAATATCGAATTAAAAACTAAAATTATACGTTTTAATTTTAAACTTATTTTGTTTACATAACACGAGAAACTAGATTTTTTATTGATATTATCTATTATTTAATTTATAAAATTACTTTCTACCCATGTACCTAGATAACTTTATAGTCGTATTACCCTATAATAGAAATGTATTTTTCGTACTCTATATTATATGATAAAACATTTTAAAAAAATTACATTTTAGATAGTTCATGATGAAATTGTTTTTGTTTTTATTCATATGTAACTATTAAGAGTTTTATTTTATTTTATTGTTTAATAAACAATTTCAAGAAATTCATCATTGTATTTTATAATACTTTCTGAGAAATATATTTATTGTTTTCAAACTATTAATTAAATAATAAGTATTTATAGTGAATGTATTTTTTTTAAAAAAGTGTTGTATTGTAATTTTTTTGTCAACACTTGGAGCTTTTTTGAGACAATTGATATTTAATAAATATCATACATAGAAAATAATTTTCTTATTATATTTATGATAAACTTTAAATTAAACAAATATTTTAATAATGATTTTTGTTTTTGTATATTTATTAAAATTGAAGTAAAAATTTTTGTATTGAAGATGCATAATGATTTTCAAAAAATAAATTTAAGTTTATTTAAGTTTAATCTTTCATATTTATAAAAATGTATTACTTTGTATATGGTTTTAAATAATTTTATTATCAGTGAACAATAATTTTTAATCAGTCAAAAATAGCATAGACAAATTATTATATTTATTCGTATATGAAAAAAAATATATATAAAAGCTATATAGCTATATAGCTTGATTAAATTATAATTTATATTATTTAAAATTTGAGTTTTGGCATGATTTATTATAACTTTAAAAAAAAATATTAGTTTAATTATTCGTGCTACAATTTATCAATGATTACTCATCAGTAGCTATTGTTAATATTAATCTAAAATTCATATTTAATATTTAGTGCTTTAAAGGTTTTGTATATTTATGAATTTTACAAGAATAATAAAAATGATTAACGAATTTTTTTAAAACTATAGTCACTTTATTTTGTTTGAACTATAAAAAGTTAATATAATTATTATACTTGATGAAATAAAATAAAAATACTTTTCGATTAAATATTGTTTATGGAAAATGTATTATATTCATATATTTACCTATACAAATATTAATAGTATTTTTTGAGTAAATATTAGTAAATATTTACAAAATGTATGTTTAGACACAATGATGAATAAAAATAATATTACAATAATGGATTGATTTTAATTTTCACTTCGTTTAAATAAATTTACATTTAAATTACAAATTAAATGTTATTTTATAAAACAATTATTTCTCATTTTTTAATATGCATATTATATTATTATACTTTGATTACAAGAAAAAAAAACGAAATGGTAACTACTTATTGGAAATTTAAGTAATTTAAAATGTGTCTAACTAAAATGATTAAATATAGGACTGTCATCAAACATTTTTTTAATCTAATCAAATCACCATGCGTAGGAAATAAATACAATTACGTTTTAGTCTTTTATTTTTATCTGCAACCACAATTTGTTGGAACCATAATAGAAAATATAAACTTTACTTGACCCTTTCTTGTAAAGCCTAGTGAATCTTAGCGCTATAAACAGATTAAACGTTTTATTGCTCTGTGCTATACACAAAGGAGAGACCAATGGTTTTTAGCGATATGTCTTTAAAATCAATTGTATAGACCTATAGTTAGTGGTAAAATTAAGTTATTTGATGAAACGTTATGATTTATAAATCTTAAATATTTGTATTTAACCTAAACAAATCTTACATAACCTAATTCGAAATAATTGTGTCTATATCGGTATTAAATTTTTATTGATTCAACTACCCAAATACCTGATAGCTATATTACTATTATTACTACCTATTTAATCGATTATTTGTAATAGATTAAAATAATAAATATAATTAAAATATTTTCATATTTTTTCTTTTAATTAATGGTTTAATACTAGTGTAAGTTAAGAGATATATTACATACATTTTTTATCGCATTCGAGTGGTGAGGAGTAAATTATACAATGAGAATAATCTGTTTTTGTCGTTGGTTTAAAAAAGTCATTTCTCAATGCTCTTGAAAATTACATTTTAGGATTTATAGTCAGGTTTAATGTCGACACTATCAGTGTGATGTCAATGAATGCATAAGCGATTAGTATTTGGTTGTGTTATCACAAAACATTTAGTGCTAAATCTATTTACGCAAAACTTATTTAAATATTATTAAAATTATACAATACGGATTATAATTTATAAAAATAATTATTAAAAAGTTGAACAAAGCGTATAGAATAATATGTAATTTAAATAACTTAAGAGTAGTACATCATTATAAACTTTTTATATTTTAATGGCACACTAAACAAAATTTAATTTAATTATTTTGTTTTTGTTGATTGATTTCTTATTAAAATGTGTAAACCTTTGTTATTCATACTTTAGTGAATCGAATTTTCATCATAGATATTACTGTAAATATTATCATCTTATTATTAATTTTATAGTTGATTTATTTGTGTCTGTCCTTTAATTTATTCATTTTATTGAACAACATGTTTTATTATCATCTAATTATTTTTTATACTCAAATAAATATTGTTTGTCGTTTTAAATTATATTTTTGTTTAGATTTACAGAAAAATACGTAAATCCAATTTGTTTTTATTTATCCGAATAAAATATTAATTGTATTTTACATAATACAATATGGTATATGGTTTGTAGCTGAGTAAATAAACATTACGCATTTTTAATATTTAAATGTGAAATCTGAGTGTATTGTGTATAAAATGGATTTTAGTAATTCTAAAAAACATATAAATTTAATAACTTTCAAGAATGTATATTGGGTTTAATTGTTGAAGAATTTTTCTATATTTTTCTAGTTAAAACCTTTTATAGGTTAAAGGTTATTATGAAAATGTTAGATTTATGAAGAAAGATTGGTAGGTGGTATTTAAATTAATATCAATTAATCTGTTACCCAAAAATAAATGTTTAAAATATGACTCATCTTTAAACAAATCGTTAATATAATATTTTAATATAACTTTTAAATAAGTGAATCATTTTAAATCAATTAGTTCTTGTTAATCTTTATGTTTATGTAGTTATTATTCACAATGATTAAACAAATTTATAATGATCATATATTCGAATTTTAATTTTAATAATAAAGTAAAAATAGTTATAAAGAATAAGGATTATTAAATAAATATATAAATATATAAATATTAAATTTATTATTTATTGATCTGTAAACTATTTTTTAACATAATATTATTATATTACTGTTATGGTATTTCAATATATGGAGTTTAAATGATCGTGGTACATTTTCATTTTAAATTTTAATTATTAAACGGAAGGGAATCTAGTTTAAATTTTATAATTTTATGACATCATTGTATTTTAGTAATCGTAATCATTTTTAATTTATGACTTAGTAAACAATAAACATTTTGGCGTCAGAATCGATTTTACTGTCTATTTTTGTGTAAAATAACAATAAGTAAATTAATATTTTGATTACATGAGTAGTTGATTGTCTATCGTATAACATTTTTCATATTTATGATTTATGAAATATAGAGTTTAATTGAAACTTTTACACTTTTAAAAGTATACACGTTACAAGGATTAATGTGATTACTGTTGTTTTAGTTTTTCATTTATGTTTTGATAATTTAAGCAGGTCATGTTTTTAATCATAAATGCAAGTAAAATTTCTTTAGGATGACGCCTATAGGTTACTGTAGTTTCAAGAACATTCTTCACTCATAAAATATGCCTACGGAAAACGACTGATCCCAGAGAATAAAATGTTTATATTTATTTATTTATTTATGATATTATTATATCGTATAAAGAACTAAAAGAAGCCGTAAAATGACGGATGTTATATAGACTATAGAAAATGAAGAGCCATTTCCATTTTGTTACCGTTTTTCACGCTATTTCACTTTTTAAATAGGACTATTAGATTTATGAGCTAATTTTAACAGCTAATCGAAAAAGAAACGTAACGAATCAAAATTTTTCTTCAACCTTTTATTGTTTGCATAATAAAAATAAATACAGTTCAATTTTAGAATTAAAATTTTGGACTTAAAACACAAAATAATCACACAAAATGCAAATGTATTGTCATTGTCACTCTCACGAGTTTAAATAATTTAATTAATAATATGTAGTAGAATGCAAATTTACATTTAAAGTTTAATTCTTTAGATTTGTTTAACTTTAAATTTGTGATATGAAAAGTTTTTATTTTGATATATTATTACAATTATATTTAATTATTATTTTATAATATAGTTAAATTTTGAATAATTTGATTTTATAAAACACGTTATATTATTTAGTGAGATTAATATTACAATATTACCTATATTAATTACCGACTGATATGTATTTTTATAATTGTAAATTTAATTTGATAATAGAAAAAAGTAAATCAATTTTTATAATTTTTAAATTGAAAACAGTATGTGTATAAGTTTAGTTATTGCCTAATCAATGATTAATAGGTAGGTAATTGAAAATAATAAACTAAATGTTTTATTAGTTACAAATAATCAACGTTATGAGTAGAAAGTAACGAAGATGAGAACAATATTTTCATCTCTTTATCAATTTTGACGTAAAATTGATCATCATTATATTATATTATATTTAATATTTGAACAATAAAAATATATTTCCTATAATAAAGGAATTAATTTGAAAGAAAATATAATAAGTTAAAATATAATTAAATGTAAGAAAATATAATTCTTATAAATTGCTGCGAGACAAAATAATTCTATTTTAGAAAATAAGTCTAGAACTAAAACTCGCCTTAGAACTGTTGGTCCTCTGTTAACGTTTTATTTCATTTAAATTTTGCACTGTTGCATAAACGACATAAGAAGTTCTATATAGTCTGACCCAAACTTAATTGCATTCTCGTACCTTCGTATTTAGTCTGAGAGATATTTACCGGAATAGTCTAGAACGCCGAACAATGTCATGGAGAATTGGAGAGTTTTGAATAAACTTATAAATAGTTGACTCACAACATCATTATGTGATTATCGGTTCGTTTTGAATTTGTGTTCCGGTTAATGTGGGCGTCGTATAATAAAAGCGAATTATTTTTATTTGGAAAATGTACAAGTACCTGCTTAATACAATAAAACGAGGTAATCCCGTGAAGGATATGATTTTTTTTTTGTATACGATCTCCGACATGACAAGACAGATAACAGATTATAGAACAAACGACATTATATTATAAATACCGTTCCAGCCACCTCAAACATATTAATATTGTTATGAATACATTTTTTAAAAGCACACTCTAGTCGTTTGTACACAAGCCCGAGGCATTATTTTACTACTCGTCCACCGCCAAAACTACCGCCAAACCGTGACTGAGTTGATATTCTGAGAGTGCACCCTTGCCCGCCGTGTGCTATTGTATACCGTAGAAAGTTAATTAAAGTTCGCCAAACAAGTAGAATAACAGGAACAGTAAAGCTTCTTACAACGAATTATAAAACAAACAGACTATGGTGGAAATATCAGAAAAATACGTTTGTAATCTTTACGTCCGTTTCACTTGACACAATCGCGGCGATCGTTTAAACGCTGATGTTTTGATAATATTTTCGTCGATAATTTTAACGTTGATTAAAAAAACATTTATCGAAATGTAATAATGACACATTGTCAAATAGTATTTCGTCGACGTACATTATCCAATTATTGTATTATTATGTTAATTGGTTGCAAACAGTAGGTACATGGCGGAATATATAACATAAATGTCATAAAATGAAAAATGTTGCCAAAAATCTCGAGATAACTTAAATATGTTATTTTTCATTTTGACTAATGTTTTTTTCAATACCAATATATAAAATTGTTCTCCCTTTCGTAGTTCCATTAATGTTCCTTAGGTCTGTTCATGATGTGTGTACATACATTACATTTAATTTATTGTAGTGTTATACTCAGATATTAAAATATAATATTTAATCATTATATCTATAAATAGGAAAATAAAATAAATTATATATTTATAAAAAAATATTTATTTTATCTTGGGTTTAAAAATATTTGGTATAAAAATATCTTTGTATTATCTTAGTTATTAAATTACATTATATACACTATACACTCGTATAGCTGAAAGTAAACATAATAAAACAAAAAATAGTTATTTTAAGTAAGAACATAAATATTAAAATTCTAAAAACATGATATTTTCAATCAAAATTTTCAACCTAGAAAAAGTAAAAAGGTTATTTTATGAAACGATAAAAATAGTAGTATGGTTAAAAAAATCAGTTATTTAAAATCCGAAATTGTTTAATTATATGAAACGCGTACCTATACAATTATTTCACCGTTTAATAAATTAAATTATATTTCACAACCTATGACAAAAAACTACACTATATCATTAAAATATTATACCTTCTAACTAAAAATTGTATATTAAATATTTATTAAGACATTCATCATATTGCACTAAGAATTCTGTGGTGTACAACTATAATACGATAGAGACTTAGGAAATAATATGAAAACTTCTTTATCCTATGACTTATAAAATTAATAAAATAATAATAAAGTTAGTTCGTGCGAAATATTATTGGGTATGCAAGTAATGGAAAACATAATAAAATAATAATTTATTAAGTGTCTGGTAGTGTTTCTAAATTTCTAATTATTTTTTAGCCAAAAGTAATTAAACATTTTAATGTTAAATTATTATATAAAAATAATTAATGTTTTTATAGAATTCTGATAAATTCATAAGTAAATATTGATAAATAATAAAGTGAACGTTAAGAAGAAACTCAGTTTATTAAAAAATACATAAATGAAACTATGAAAGTAATTAGTTTTAAATTATATAGTAGGACGTTACTGGCATTATATATTCGTATATTATTATATTAAAATGAGTTAAATTATTATTACAAAGGGAAAATATTTTTAAGATAGGTATGCATAGAATAAATTTAACTAATTATATTACATTTTAAATGTAGTTAATTATTTTTTACAAGTAAAATAATAGTTAGTTTTTAAATATTTATAGCTGTTTAAAAAAATCGAATTAATTATTTTTATCATATTCTATATAATTATTATTTCTGTATAATTAGTATTTTGATACTTATTGAATAATTATTAAATATCGATGAACAATAAATGTATAAAAACAAAAAATACAAACAAAGGAAATAGGTCTGTTTATTTTGTTAATCATTAATATATCGAAGAAAAGAGAGAACTTTAATCTTCTTAAATGTTTTACGAATTTCTAAAATTGATCAAATTTCTAATATTTATATCCAAAATATATTCTCACTTGCATTCTTTCGTTTTACAAATTTTTCTGCATTGTATAAAAATGAGTTTTGGCTCATAATAATATAATGTTATAAGATATTAGGTTGCGACAGTGAGCAATAAGTTGATTTTCGTTTATTTACACGAAACGCGTGCGTAATAACTGCGTGTGTATTTTTCTGTACAAAATTGATAATGTTTGTACTGTTTTACTTTCAGTATTTTATCATAATTTTATACAAATTATATGCTTAGTCATATTTTAAATATTTATTTTTAGCGGTTTATAGCGGAAAACTATGAATATCTTCTACAATTTACATATTATTATAGATCCATTACATATTTTGTCAAATAATACTCATTATTGTTTGCCCATTCACATACGTATTATTTTATTAGATTATATTCCTTTGTGACAATTGGATATTGCATAAATTTATACTCAAGAAATTTGCATACTATTTTACCTTTATTTCACCCACGAGAACGAATCGTACGGACCAAGTGATGTGTTCATATAAGCATGATATAAAATATGTATATTATTACAAGGCGGAATAAGGGATCTACCCAATCAAAGAGTTATAATAATTTCGTAACGGCATTCACTTAAACCTGATATAATGTTATGTATCAATGTTATACAATATAATGTTTTTTTTGAGCGAAGTGAAGAATGTATTGGTTTTACAGTGATATGTGTTTTTTTTTATGTATGAAGACACATTTTTGAGCAGAAATAATGGTCCGATTATCACAAGTAGGGTATGCTTTCGGTAAATAATTTATCTAGTTGATACTATGTTTAGTTTATTTTTCGAATTTCTTAAAAGTTTTTCTTTAGGATAAGAAAAACTACGAAAAATGTTAGAAAAATTGCAAACTTCACGGGAATTTTAATTTTGACAAACTATATTTTAAATATTTTATTATAACTAATGTAATTTTAAATGTAGGGATTAGAGAATTTTGTTCAATATTGAATTTTGAGTGAAGTCGAAGAAATATGATATTTTTATGTGTGAAAGCACTTTTTTGGGTAGTAGTTTTTTTAGTGTGCTCCGATTATTAAAAATAAGGTATGCCTTTAGTAGAAAATTTTATCTAGATGGTACTTTTCAGGTCATTTTACGAATTTCTCAGAAGTTTTATCATCTTTAATACCATCTTTACCACCAAGTTATACTGGGATAATTACTTAAAAATAGTTCAATAATGACACAATTTTTGGAATCTACATTTTTGATAAGTTTGAATTTCATTACTATATAATAACTAATTTTCTTGTTTCACTTTATTTGATAAATAAAGACAATTTATAAAAATAAATATTATCAGTACGGTATATTGTATATCTGACAGAGTTTATCTAAGAATTATTTTTTCGAATGCACACAATTATTGCATTCAAATATTAAATTATTATTATCATATGGCTTCAGCAAAATATAAAAATAAAATAATTTTAAAAGGTTAATTAAAACAATGTCAATGATATGAGAGTTCTTGGACTAGGACTAAAAAAAAACAATTTTATTAAACTAAGACTGAGACTAGAGTAAAAATAAGTTTGGTAACAATTGGTAGCTTGTGGTTCTTCCTTCATTTGGTACAAATTAGTTCATAGATGCTCATCTAAGTTTTCCATCCATTCATGGAATCTGCGCTGGTTGTGTGGATTTCCTCAATACCTCCTGTGAATTTCGTTAATGGACATTCTTTTACTATGTGTCTAATAGTTTACTCTTGGCCACAGCCATATAAAGGAGATTCCGCCATTCCCCACTTGTATAAAAAGAAATTGCATTTTCCTTGCCCGGTTAGGGTTTAGGGAGGTCCATAGTTTATGTGGTAAGTTAAAAACTGATGTTCTTACTGTAAGATCTTCGATTTATGATGAATTCCGTACCTAGGACTCTAACCATGTACTTTTCCATTCAACACGTGGATCAATCCCGAACGTGGCTATTGGATTGGAGTGCTCTTATTACTGTTCCTGTGATTATTCTCATTGTTGTATTTAGTTGGCAGTCGACTTTTTGCAGTGAGCACTCCTCATCCATACGGGCGCGCAGTATTCGGCTACACTAAACACTAAGGATAGTGCTGAATTTCTTAACGTGCTCGCATTACAACCTCAACTAGTCCCCGCCAATTTAGCGATAATATTGCTACGTGATTTTATTTTGTTTTTTGTTGTATTTAGGTGTTGCTTGAAAGTTAAAGTCCTGTCCAGTTTAACAACTATATACTTACGGCATTCTTCGTTAGAAATATTGACTTCACCGATTTTTAGTTTAAGTTCTCTTTTTTGTTCGCGATTGTTTAGATGAAAAGTCATAGCTATTGTTTTAATAGCATTTAGGGTGAGATGGCAGTTTATAAAATCTCTAAATCCTTGTCCAAGGTGTCTTCTAGTTGTTCAAATGAGTTACCTTGAGCCACTAGGCCTATGTCATCCATGTACATGAATTTTCTCGATATGGTTGCCTAAATATTAAATATGATAATATATAACTTAATAATATTCCACCATTAATTTCTTCAAAGACCAAAGAGATGAAGTATGAACACCCAAAATCGACTGTCTGGCTTTTTAATTGCAGAATTTCTAAATATTTTCAGAATTATCATGTACCAGGTATTGGCGAGGAGACAGAGTTTCTAAAACTATAGTAAAGATTAATAGGAAAATAAGGTGTACATATTAGTATTTTATATCAATAACTAATATAATACCACTTACTGTTGAATGATCAAGAATTTAAAATAATTGAGTTTAAAAGAAGACAAAAGTGAAGAAATTTTTTATTTGATTTGAAAATGTTAAATGAGAAATTTTCTAAAAGGTTGTTTAAAAATATTAAATTATCAAATGGTCAAAGATTATATTGGATTTTACGTAATTATTTCATAAATATATTTTACTCTAATATTCTAAAATATTATTAAAATGAAGAAACTGCTATAAAATATTGTTCACCTCGTGTATATAAAAATAAATAATATAGATTTATTTTGAAATAAATGAAAATAGTTTTTATAGATATTACTTCAAGACCAGGAATCCCTTGCACAGGTCTCACTCTATCATATTATACTATTAATTTATTTTGAGAAGGAATCATAGAGTAGGTACCAACAAAATATGGGCATCCTCTTATTTGGTTCGTTTCTAGCCAAAATTCAATTTTTATCGCTACGCCAAAAGTTCTTTAATTAATGGAATAGGTAGTCGTTTTAATATTGTATGGAATTTTTCTCTGAAACCCCTTATATGCTTAATATAATATATTATTTTTATTATTTCATATTATTATTATTTTTAGTACTTCATAAAATAAGTACTTTTTGTGCCAGTCGTTATTTGATTATTAATATTATTTTTAACATCGTAAAATTTTTACCTTAGTAGGTAATAGTAATTATGTTTGATTTTAAAAGGTGCCTTCCAAACTACAAGTTGTTCACATACCAACATAGACAGCCTATTGCTTTAAAAGTTTCTTGTTTTGTTATCGTAATAAGGGTTAAATTATTATTAAAAATTATATATATATAAATATTATATTACTAAAATTATATGTTAAAATTTAATAATTATTTATTAGTAATGTTTTTGTTATTTTGTATAAAACATAGATAATTTGTTTGTCTATAATGATTATGATTATTTTAATATTATTTACGATAAATTAATAATAAAAAATGTAGGTATCTATTGAAGATAGATAGTATATTTTCCAAGTTTAAGAGTGGTTTTTTGTGGTTTCAATCACTATGAAAACGGTTTAAAAAAATAAAAATAAAAATATGCTATTATTAATTTAAAACATATAGAAGTAATGATTTAGGCTGTATTGATTATTCATTGATTAAACAATTAGATGATGAAATTGAACATAGAAAAAATATGTTATAATATAATAATAATATGAATATTATATAATAATACATATATGTAAAAGTTATTTATATGATATATTTTTTATGCATTTTAATTTTATATTGTTCACAATAATATTATCAAAATATATAAATTTGTATTCTAGACTAATTCAATTATAAAAGTTAATACTTTTGAAAATCCGAAAAAAATATGATTTGTTTTTTAATAATATTTTAGTTTACGTACATTATTATTTGGTTATAAGTATTTTAAAATCATTTATATTTAAAATTATGAATTGAGTATTATGAATTCTAATACAAAACGAATAAACCATAAAACGTGATACGTATATAATTTTTTTTTACAGTACCTAGTAGGTAAGATACAGTATACCTATATCGTATTTATTTTAAATTGATGTATTACCTCTTTTACGTTTTATTGTATCATAATAATCTTGATGTATTCCGTCATTCTTTATTTCAGTAATATTTCTGAATTATTACAAAAGTGTCTGATAAAAAGTTTTTTGTTTAAAGTTCACTTTAACGTCTAATAATAGTCAATTTTTGTTATTTTATATCATAATAAGAAATATAAATTATACAATTACATCTTTTATTTATGATCATAAACGTCAAAAAACCAAAAGCAATAATCAAGACTGTATAAAATATAAAGTTTTCTTTTGGATTATATTAATTTCAAATTCTAAAAAATAAATATTAAAAAAACAAGATTACATTTATAATTAAATTATTTAATATACATTATACTCTACAACTTTATTTTTTTTTATACACTATTTGGTCAGAAATAACAAAATTGAATTATATTTTGTAATGTTATGAGAGTAGTGTAGCGTAGTTAGTTTTAGATGTAATTTTCATCATGAATCATTAATAACAAACATCGGGGAAACTTGGAATCCTATATTAAACAAAGTACGAAATACCAATTGGAGAATACTATCCACTAAAAATAGTTACACTGTAACGGTTTGATCGTACTGATCAATTTCAAATTGATTATTATTTAATTGTTTAAGAATTGGTCACAGATATTTATGACTTAAATTTTCGAATATTTTATTAAAATATAGGATACTCCCAATTATTATCATGTTTAATATATATTAAAAATAATTATATTTAAATATACAAAAAATAAGCTTCTAAAGCCAGTTCCATTAGTTGTATACAATTTCGTTTTTAACATAATATTTAAAATGTATTTTTATTTTACAATAGTCAGTAGCATAGTCAAAACCATAGTAATTTGTTTATGGTATGATTTTTATATCTATTTAGATCAGAATCAGATCAGAACATTAATTATGATTGTTTTTTATTGAAATAATTATAAATAAAATTAATACATAGGACGTATGAGGTTCGAGTTTTTTTAAATGAGGTAGGTAAGGTTTTCCATTATTTGTTTGTATTATAAACGTATATGTGACGACGACTAAAGTTATTTGAAATGAGAAGACGAACGAGGACACAAAGTCTTATTTTTTAAAGTCATGGAAAAATATATGTATAATATTATGAAATGAAGAGAAGATTTCAATTTGTTCGGTCTAAAAGTTTTCGTGTAAAAAATGAAAAACTGCCAACTTTCGGATGAACGGCGTACTATAATAAAATATGATTTATATACTTTGTAAAAGTTATTCGTAAATACGAATGGCCATCTTCATAGAATATCAATCTTATATACAAGTTTTATTAATATTTTTATATTTTTATCTATATTATATATATTAATTTAATTGGTATCTTAATTGCTATTGTAGTCTGCTAATATACATAATCATTTGTTTCTGGTTTGCATATACTATATTAAATCGATATTTTAACCAAATTAGCATGCAAATGGCTCCATAGACAAGAACTAAGGAAAATTTTTTTTATTATTTTCGATTTGTACGTATATAAGTAGTTATAAAATACACGTTTGACATTGTAATAATACGAAATTTAAATATAATTTACTACGATTAATCTATTATAATTATTTTTTTCTATTTTGATCCTATTTCATATATGAATATGCATTTTCTAACTACAATACTAAATCTCAGTATATATTTAAAATAAATAAAATAGTTAAATTGGAAAGATCACTTGGGCGTTAAGTTATAGGACCAAGTACAGATAAAGGTTCTTTTTGGGTAAAGTGACTTTTAGTTTACTCAAGGGAATTTTGCCTGAAGATTTACGATTAGACCATTACACGACATAGAGTAGTACACTTACAATTGTTGCATTCAAGTTAGTTTTAAATGTCAAGTAAAAATCCAATTTCTAACGGAGATAATTGGATAAAAAAAAACAATACGGGTTAACTTATATACATAACTTTATTAAGTGCACCCGTTGTAAAATTTTATTTTTATTAATGCATACAAAGAAAATACTACATGTTAAAACTGTATGGCAATTTAATCATCCATCAAATATTACTTATTATAATCTATATAATATAAATAAATATAATATTTGATATTAATCATAGATATTTCAAATTACTATTCTAATAATATTAAGTTTATATATTTATATCATTCTAGAAATTTAAGAATTTTAAAATATTATTTCACATAATAATGTATTGTATAGATAATTATATTTCCTATAATTATGTAGTGATAATTTATTAATTAATATTATTTTTTAAACAATTTGTCAATACAGAAATCTATTTTTAAGATTCAGCTAAAGAAATTACATTTAATGTATATGTAATAATTAATAATACTGTATAAAATATTTGTGTTAATTTTTACAACTGAATTATCCAAATTAATACAGATGTAATATCAATGTGTTCATGATAATACTATATGATGTAAATATGTAAATTAAAAATATTCTATGTATTTGCTATTCAAACGCCAATTAGTAATTAGTATGGATAACGAGAAAGATAATAACATTTTTTTATATATTAGATATAATTTCAGTTTAAAATCACAATATACAGTTCATCATTAAAACCCAAGGGAGGGAGCTAGTGACTCACATTTCCCATCTCACATGCACTTATGTGTTGAAATCGTTTTAATATTCTCTATGAGGTCCAACGTAGCCGATTACTTGTCGGTTTCCATATTGTGTTGTATCACGAGAAGTGATACGTCATCACGCAGGGATGAAAGAACGATACACACTGCTTTGCATATGTTGTTTATGAACTATTACATACCTAGTATAAGGTTAAGGTACGTCATGTACAATAATTTATAACGAAATTGTTAGAAAGAGAAAGAGCGAGTGAGAGGGTGATTGAGAGAGACAACATAGGATAGAAATAAAACAAGAGATGGTATGGAAACAAAAACACAATTATTAATATACAAGGTGTTCAGAATTTCATCTTACAAGAATCATGGGAATTATACACGTTATTTCCATTATATCTGTACCACGAAATTCTAATCACCCTATATATATATATATAATATATTAATATATGTTTATGTGTGTGTGTCCATAGTTTCTATTCGTGTTCGTTCCAGTTCGTAGTATCGAGTTACCAGGCAAATCCATTCCCCGGAAGGGATTTGTTTACTCCATTCTATTGACCTGGCTCTACCTTGCTCGTTCTATTTACACGTTCACTCGATATTCTGGTACTACCGTAGATCGTGGTTATGGTATAACAAAGATGTTACCGTTTAAGTTTACTATATAAATTAATATTATATTATTATTATTATTATTATTACTTAGGTATTACTATAGAACGAGCCATACGAACACGAGAATCGGTTTGCGACAACAATCCAAACACGACTTTTATATTTTTGAGACTTCTGCTGCGAATTGTAAAAATTAATATCGATTCGATTCCTATAATATAGTTTATTCTCTGATCGCGTAATAATTCCAGACATCGAAAAGTGTTGATTAAAGTTTAAACTACTTATATATAAAATGCAAATATTGAAATATCGTATCAATATTTTTTCTCAGAGAATATATTTTAAGACAATAACTTTTATAATATTATATTTTTATAAAAGTGAAGTATTTCAGTTCCACGCCCAACATGTCCTAAATTATAAAAATGGCGACTACTGTATATTGTCTTGAATACTGATTATATCAGATAATAATATTATATTACTACAGATATTAAATTTTATGACTTATAAAAATATTGCGGTGTACAATTCCTTGAAAGTAGGAAAGAGCATCAACTGCGAACAAACTTTTCTCTCGCATTAATTTCATTGAGGATTGAGGTAAATGTATTTAGCTTAAACTTGACAATACACTTTATGTTTGATCCCTAAAATACTCGGATAAATTAATTAGTACTTTAAAATAGCTATCTCAGATTTTACAGACAAAGTATACAATATTTTACTGTCGTTTGTCATTAAAAATCTCTTTGACTGTAAATGACGATTTTATTTTTCATAATAAAAGTTTCGTAAACATTTAAGTAGGTAGATAATATAATATTAGGATAATTGAATAATTTTCTAGACCCATAAACGCTCAAACCACAATTTGAATTTCTTCTTTCATTTTTCTTCATTTACTACCACATATCCTATATAACTATCATAACGTATTATATAAAAATATTATCAATATATTATCTATTCATAACCTAATCACAAGATCAATTGTATTATCATTAATTTACTTATGCATATTATTATAGACTTTATACTACCTTCAAAGGTCTATAGGTACAAGTCATAATTTAAACTTTGAACAAATATGTATACATTTTGTAATTAATTTAAAATTGGATATAAGATATATTTTATGATAATTTTATCATCATTATAATATTATTATATTTTATTATTAATAATTTACTGAAAATTCTTATTTACTGTATTAAGTTAAATTTTTCTCGATCTCTCACGATGATATTCTGATTGAAATACATAATATATACAATTAAGAGTATTAATATGTTGTTAAAGTCATATAAATTTCAATTTTTATTTCATTCTTTAATTCTTTATTGAGATTCAGTCTTATTTACTAGGTAATTTACCTTTCTAATATGATTTATTATTGAAATAAATTTGTCTTATTTATATTGAATGTATTTTTATTTAATTTTATAAGTAATTTTAAATTATAGGTATCGAGAATAATTTAAATTTAATATAAATTCATTGTTTTTTCTTCTTCGACATCAACATGTTTTTGATAGGCATATTATTTAATATGTTATATGTATATTATTTAAGTATGTTTGAAAAACAATTTAACGGTTTTATAATGACCAAGTTACATTATTAATAATAATATATTATTCCGATGGTTGGAAAAATATTAAGGCTCGTCGCGGATTAAGTAAGTTATTGAAATTAAACTATTGGTGGAGGAGAAATGTAAATATAATTTCTTATCATCCGAAACAATTGATAATAACAATTATTAATAAAAAAACGTTTCGTCGAAGACAAGATTTTTAAATCATAATAAAATAATAATAAATGTTGAGAGATTTTCATTGTCACCATACTATTAGATGTACCTAGCGTTTTTAAATTACGGAAATAATCTTTTATAAATATTCTCAAATCTAGAGAATTTTCGGTATGTTTGATTTGTTTCTAGAAAATTTGATATTAATAGTCTTTAAAAAAATAACAATAAGTTAATCATTTATCATTTCATATACTAGCTTTAAAAATTGATCATTTCACTCAGAATTTTATAATATTTAAATTTAATCATGAGTTCATAATTTATAACCATAATTTATCAAGTTCTGAATTAAAAAAAAATAATTTTTACAGCTTGACAATCAATTTTATTATTGTATTACTATTAAATAAGGATTTTCTTCACAATTTTTATAGACATACATTTTTATTTAACAAATAAACATATTAAGTAAAAAATATTATAAGATGTTTTAAATAAAAAATAAGAACACGTATTTGATACTAAATTGATACGAAATTTACTCGATTCTTAACTTAAAGTAGATAACAGTCCTTATGACTTAGATTTTAATATTTTTTTTCAAACAAAATATATTTATAATAAACTTTTTTATAAATCTTAATTTAATTTAAAACAACAAAATGATTAAATTAACACTATACGTTGACATAATAGAAAAAAAAAAAATTATTGAGGATATTCTTTATGCCTCGAGAATATTCTTGGGAATATTCTCGTCTCATAACACTAGATGTACCTAATAGTAGTTCTAATACAATAATACGATGACGGACGAGCGGATAAAATATATTTTTGCAATAACTATAATAATAACGATTGAGCGCGTAAGAATGTTGCGGTCCAGTAAGTTGCAAATTTCAAACGGTTCGAATCGCGGCGGCGGGATTGGACGTTATTTGTGTGTGTGTGTGTGTCATTGACAACGCGGCCGATGTGATTGTGCGGCGGCGGCGGTGCGATATATTACGACGATCGCTGGGAGGGTTGCTTTTCGGGTAGTAGCGGATAGAGGGGTTAGTTAGATATGATGAAAGGGTAGGTGGAAATTATCGTAATTCCCGAGGGTTAAAATTACATTTTAAGTCGGGCACAGTGCGGAATAATATCAGATGCAGCAGCGGTGGTGACGGCGGCGGCGGCGGCGGTTTTAACGAGTGTCGAATTAATATGAGAATAGCTGTGGCGGCGGCAGACGACAAATGCAAAATCGATGTAAAGCAGGCGCAAAAACCGGAACCCGTTCTCGGCTTCTCAGCTCTATGATTTACGGATACAATATTCATTTAATAATAATAATGATAATGATAATAGTTATAATTGTTATAATTATTGACAAAAAAAAAAAAAATAAATAAAAAATAAAATCCGCCTTTCATGAGATGCGACGACTGCGCGATTTTTTTTTTTTTTTTTGAATAAAAAATATTTGGTAACAACCACTCACCGTGCGTTTTATGTGTAAATCCGTTGGGATCATACTGTCATTACGATTGTACCTATATATTATAATTACGATGGTATTGTCCGTGTCGTATAGTCGTACGCGTCGTACAGTGATGATTTGTCGACGATACAATTTATATTTACGTGCGTTCTATATTATAATAATATATAGTTGCGAAAATGTGTCATATTATTATTCGCACAATACGCAAACCAATAACGGATAAAACAATTTATTTTTTATTTTACTATCCGAAAACTCGATAGCATACGAAATGACAAATGTACAGAAATATTATCATATTAATCTATAATTTGATACGAAAAACCTATTATTTCCATTTGCGTAAAGGTATATATATATAGTCTGTATACTCTTTAAATAATATTAAAAAAAAAGTATCAAACAATATTATTTATACAATCATTTCTGATTATGTTATATATTTTGTTATATTGATTTTGTAATAAATTTTTTAGTATGGTTAACATTTTACTTACAGAGAAAATAATGTTTTTAAAGTGTAAAAGTAAAATTATATCGTTCATCAACGTCTACATATCATTTCACAACAAAACAAAAATGCCTTATTTTTTTACTTTATAGGTATATGCAACAATAATTATTATACCATTCAATGTTTTTAATATACCTACTTCAAACGTATTCTAGTATAATACAAATACGATGTACACAAAATAAACAGAAACCTCTAAAAAACTAATGGTTTTTTTTTTATAGTATTATAGGTAATTTGACTAAACCTATTACTGAGTTATTAATTTAACGCGTGCAATAACTATGTAAATTTATATTTTTTTATGGTTTAATCGAATTATATTTTTTAATTTAAAAAATACCGATTTGCATACATTCTTATTAAAGGATTCATACATTTATTGCACAAATGCATACTAAATTTAATGAAATTGATATTTTCCTTTTATTCTGAATACTGTACAATGTTGAACAATTGGTTTTTTATTAATACGGGTTTTCCTGAAACTTATATTTTACGATTACTCCATAATCCAATTCCAAATTTGAATACAATGAATTAATAAATAACCAAATGATTCAATATTGTGACTTTGTTAGCAACTATTCTTTTTTAAATAATAAATTCAAATATTATGTAATCTTTAAGAACATTTTTTTTTATAGTATTATGAAATATTTACTAATATGTTTTAAAACCTAAACTTGGTCGAATAAATTATACACTGGTGTCTGTTATAAACATAATATAAAGTTAATATTGTTCGTTTTTTTACATTAAAAATGTGTGACTAAGTTTAAAAAAAAATTCTTGTATTGCAAGTATTTTACAAATGCCAATAATATATTTTTGTGGAATTAATAAATTAATAAATTAATATATTTTGTTTTATCGCGTTTTAAAGTATAATTATTATATTTTAAAACCAATAATTAAAATCTCAAGTAGATTAACATTACAATATGGTTGGCAATACGACGGTGACCATATTTAAGGATTTAGGATAGGTTGCTGTCATCATTATTATCGATACGCCAACGGCCAACCTTCAAGATTATAAAAACTGTTAAGCGAAACGTAATACGATTAGTGCTTAGTAATCCTTAAGAATCGTATTCTTATAAAAATCACTTTATTTTGGATATTACGGTATTTCTAAGTCAAGGCCTATCGTCACGAGTTTAATTTCAAATGCCGTATTATAACCCACGATATAAAGATCGGAGTTAGAAGGAGAAATACAAAATTCAACTCGAAGACGCTCAGATTATCAACTCTTCCTTAAAGACAATATTAATGTAGACGTGCAAATGTCAGAGACGAGGAAAATGGAAAGAATGTATTTACACGTATACATAACCCACAATTTATTCCACATAGGTATATATTGGTGAAAGTCGAAAGGCAAGATAAGTCAATAATATTATATTATCTAAATTATATTTTAATATACTAGAAATTGAGTAAATTAAAAATAAAAACTCATCGATGTTATAAAATAGAAGAACTATAAATTAACTAAATATTTAATGACTATTATTAACAATTGTTATGTATAATTATTGTCTTAACTGTAATATTTTTAGTGTTGCTTAATATTTTATGTACATACTCAAGAACGAATTATATCGATATATGTATTATTATTTATACTTTACTTTTTTTATTAGTCTGTAAATCGACGTTGGATTTATTATTTATTTAGGTCATGCCACGGGTTTTTTAAACTATAGAAAAATCAATGACAACAACGTCAAAAATTTGTTAAATATATTGGATAAAATGCGTGTTTTCGTTTTTGTTCCTGCAGTTTTTAATCGTCGTTGAAATTTGTCGATTGGGAAATTTGACGCGCATGAAGTGGTAAGTAAACACATACACACACACACATAAACATACATAAAGTATACCACTTGCTTTGCGTAAACAATATCTTTAGGTTACTAGGAGTAGTTATTCCTCTAATTTTCCTAACTCTCATAGATCATTTACGGATATGTTTAATATTATGATCTAAGATTAGTAACAAGACGATCGGCTTAGAAACCAAATTTTTTTTTTATTTTTGCAGTTTGTTGAAACCTATTAAAGAAAAAATATATCATTAACAGGTTTTAAGTTTTAAAATAATACGTTATATTATAAAATATCTCTACGGAATAATATTTTTTAAATACAAACAACATAATAAATTATTTAAATATTGTAAACACCCCATTTTAAATTTAAAATATTAAAATGCAAAAACATTAAAATCTTAAATTATTTATGTACACGAACAGTGATACGGCGGTGTCGGTTAGGAGATGTTTCTTGGTTACCTTCTCTAATTAAAACGCGCGTTTCAGTATCACGTTAGTTTTTTAATTCAATATACAAATAATTATAATTATACAAATTACACAGCACCGACGGACTAGGCAAAAATTAGCGGTCACGCCGGTGCACATGACCCAGAGTTCGCGAGCCGCGTTTACAATATTAATTACAAATGTACGAGACAATTTTTTGTGGAACTCTCACTTAAATAAGCTTTGTTGGTTTCCGCGAGATTTCTGATTCGACGAGTCTATAAATAGATCGTTGTACGTAGTACGTTAGTAGTTCTAAAAAGGACTGTTTTATAAGATGGGTTCGGTATGGTACACGTCGAAACCCGCGAGAACGATAAACGGTCGTCTTCGATCACGGAGTAATTGATCTCCGCGTCTTCGTTCTGGCAGATGATTAGGTCGCTGCTCGTGTGTCAGGTGTATTTGCTGTGATCACTTTCGCCGACGATCGTATAGGTGTTGGAATATCTGAAGTCTCGGGTACGTTTCTGTTTTTGTGTCGGGTGGAATGTATGTCACCACGCCGGTGGTTGACAGGAACGATTTCTTCCTATATAACTGGCTATACTCTGCTGTAGTCTTGTGGTTCCGGTGCGTAGTTGAGTTTACAGCAAATCTTGCGTCTTGATTGTTGATTGTTGAACTGAAACGTTGTGTAGACTGGAAAGATAATTTTCGGTTTATCGCTCGTTTTTTATCCGTCTTCTTTGACACTGTGCTAGGCTGTGTTTGGTCGTCCAATCACTGGCCATCATTGTGTCGTCGACGCGTATTTCTCGTGCGTGCGTGCGTGTGAATGCGTTCGAGTGTATGTCGGTTCGTACCGATTAGTAAACCGTCTTTAATAATTTGGTTACCTTTGAAAAGAACTGTTTTATTGTTGTGTGGTTTTGCACCGTAACAACGGACATTGTCTCTAGAGGAAAAACAATCGAGTTACAATTCAAATCGAATTAATAATGCATATGATATGTGACATTTCTAACGACTGTTTCCATTTATACTGCGATTGTTATAAAAAATCTGCTACAAATGAGGTTAAACACATTATTACATACATAAAGTATTTTTTCTTCATATTCCAATTCGTGTTCATTATTATTCTGGTTGACGTTCATTTATAATGCGATATAATAATAACAACTACGTATTATTTAAATACTTTTAAATTTTATGGTTGGATAGCAATTTTTGTGATCATACGAAACATGATTATGTTTACATTTTTTTTTTAATGCTATTTAGTATTTTAAATTATTATTATTATTATTTTCTGCAAAATTGTATTTTTTTGTTTTTATTTTTTCGTCCCTATGTCCTCATATTCTATATCATTATTTTATCTTTTGCATATTATCTGATTTTAATATTTTTACTATACTATATTCTTTTTGGTTTATCATATATTTTTTTAATATTGTTATGGAAATAACTGACATTGTTTACTATTCCTTTCGGTTACTAACTTAGGTTTTAAAATAATTATTTTTATATTTTATAAACATCTGTTCAATTATGCATTTCAAACTAGTGATTTTAATATTGTTCAATATTTTCTTTTTAGTTAACCATATTATAATGTTACATTATATTATAATCAAGGTTATTTATACCTGATAAAGTAATATGCAAAATAATGTTCATGAAAACTTTTTCTAAGTAGTAAGTAATCATCTTATCTTAGTTTGTAGTCATCAAAAACAAGTTAAGATATTAAAAAATAGTATTTTTTGTATTTATTATGTAACAAAATTTAATATTTTTATTCCTTCAATATTTAAATTAATTAATTTCTATTTTTGATTCATTTGTTTTCTAAATTTATATTAACTATCACTTATTTAACATTCCTTAACTTGCAACAATATTATTCTTTAAATTATATTTGTTGTGATTTTTAGTCTATACATAAATTTGGGGTTAGATATTCTTCACAATTCATTGTTCAATGTTCCATTGACAATATTATTACAAGGCCTTTCTACAACCCTTAACAAATTATTCTTCCGGAAGTATGTATACCTTTATATAACCTACATAATTCGGTTGTGGTTTTTACTATTGTGATACTTTACTATCGTAATTTATTTTATTTGTCATAAATTCATAACATTAATGTTAGTAGTATTTAGATATGGTTTAGGTTATAACAATAAGTTACATAATATATTATTTCTATAGTAAAATATTAATTTTAAGAATTTTCAGAATGGTTTGTAAATATATTTAAATATTTAAACAATACGTTATTTCATATTTTTGTATACATTTATGATTAAAACTACAATTTTTATAACTTATTTATATAGGTACATTAAACAATGTAAAAATATAGGATTATTAAACAGTTTTTTTAATGGATATTTGTATATTATTTTATTAAAATCTCTAGAATAAACTAAAATTAAATATGTAATGTAAAATTTATTTCAGTACAACATGAACATTATTAAACTAATATATATAATTTATCTATTTTTTCTTACATACTAAACGAAATTGTTTTTTTTTAAATTGATATTATTTTTATAGTAAAGTTATATCTAATGTGTTTGTGTAATTGTAACACAGTTAAGAATAATACTCGAAATATGACAACGAAAGATCCGTTTATAAATTATAATACGATTAAAACTTTGTACAGGCTTTTGTAACTATTTGTCTTTGTGGAATATTTTGGAGATTTTAGAACGTATCAATGAAACATTTAATATTTACCTAGTACCAACTTAACCTCACGTTAGACAAAAGTTTCAGATCGATTCATTGGAATGGTATATAAAATTATTGACAACATGAATAATAATAATTTATCTGCTAGCCAGATAACAAACGATATTATTGCAAATCAACATTTTTTTTAAAATCAATTGAAGTCTAATTTTATGCAAATTGAAATCAAATATTTTCGAGAAAAATAAAAAATATGTCATTTGTATTTTATTGACTCAAAACTTGATTAGAAATTTCAATACGATACTGTACGGAAATTGATACTTCAATTAAAAAATTAAAAATACCTAATATTTGAATTACGCTGTATAATAATTTTATATTATTTTGTAGATTATCAAAACATTAGTTGTAATATATTTCAAATTAATATATTACTATATCGATAATGTTATATTTAATGACTTTTAATCTACTTATCAGTTTATCACTATTAATAATTTTAACGAGCAATACTTAGTGACTTTATGTAGCAGATAAAAAAGAAATGTGTCTGATCCTCAAATGATTAAAATGTATTGCGAAGATTCTGCGGATATTTATGGGACTTTCATGTTAAAACGACATGATTGACTGATAAAAAAAAAAACTGTGAATTTTAATTTTCTTTGAAATAAAAAGACGGAAAACCAAACTTTTCTTTAGTTTTATTATGAACCTTCGGTGTTACGAGTGTCTGAGGACTCGTTAAATGGAAAGAAATACTCAAGAGAATAAAAAAAAAAGTTTCGAAGCTGTTATCAAAAGAATATTTACTCATGTCATACTGGAATTTAATAAAGTATTACACTTATAATGACTGAAAAATGTTCATACTGTAAAATTTTAAATGTAAATAAATTGTATTTAATGAAATACAAAATGCATTATTTCATTATTAACCTATTGTAGTTGTATATTATCCAATTGGTAATATAAAAATATTATAATATTTGTAATATAAAAATATATAGGGTAGTAAAATATAAAAAGCTTTTTATTTATGTAGGTAAAACAAATGTGAATTTATGTGCACTTTATTACTACCTGACATTGATTAGGTATTTTAAAAGCACATTCAATTACATTTACTGGTTCATTAAAAGAAAAAATACTTATATTATTTTCAACTCATGTAGAAATGAGTTTAACCTTAACATATTTATCTTAAATTGTTATTTATAAATTTGAATTGCATTGCAATTAATAATATTTATCAATATGCTCTGGATTATATTAAATAAGTATTAAACATGCCGTGGTATTGTTAAAAAACATAAAATCGAAAATAATTGAGTTATACACTACGGTATAAGTACCAACCTAATATCGAGTAATATTTAATCACACTTAACACTTGGATTATTTACGAAAAGGGTTCAATGTTTTCTCATTAGAAAACCCAACCATCATAATTTAATATTTACCGTCATGAATTCTCAAAACAAATTATCGTTATCCCGTGAAATTTACTTAAAATTATTTATTTGAATAATAAAATATATACTTACTATATTATGATGTTTAAATTATTAGGTTTTAATTTTACAAGCGTCGTATACGTTAACTAAATTATACATTATCTTACATATAAATTCTCATGTTCGTTTTACTATTTTAATTGTATATCGTCATATTTTTCGGAAGTTTATTGCGATAATGTCTAGTTTAATTACATTATACCGTTTATAACTTCAAACATGTTTCTAAAATATATGATATTTTCTTTCTGGAACTAGATGAAATAATATTGAACTTCGTGTCGGTACCGTTTGCTCGCCGATGAAGGAGAATCAAATTGGAGATCATAGTTAAGCCTATAATATTATAATATATCTCCGAGACGCGTTTGTTTATCGTTTCCTTTGGCAACCATTCACACACTCCATCCGGATACGATTCCGTTACGAAGTATTGGTGAGTCGAAGGGACGGTTTACAAGGGACAGTTGCGTACAGTCCGCGGGTGTCGACGAACCCAGGATACAAAATGACAACTATTCAATTATTGTTATTAATTTGGTGCGGAGCGGAAACATGCTTTGCTCGGAACCTCTCCTCTTCCGCCTCCCCCCCCCCCCGCCGCAACCGGTAAATATTTGCACGGGGTCGTCCGTTACGCTACTTTAAGTATAATTCTCCAACGCCGAACACTTTTATATAGTATCATTTTAACGCAACAACACAGTACAAAATTATATCGTAATATTCATATATCTACCTATAACCGCCGCCGCCGCCGCCGACACACGACGTGCTTACGCCTAAATAATAATGTTTTTTTGCCGTCCGAGTTCCCATTATATAACGTGTGCGGTCCTTAAAAAATATATATTATGCAACGCGCCCCCATAATAAATATACACATCATATAAAATATTTAACTAAACCGAACAGTTTTATGGATACAACATGGTTATTATTATTATTATTATTATTTTGCAGCACATTTTTTTTTCCCAACGTGTCTGCTTTAACGGTCAAAACCGTAATTAACAATCAAAATGATTTAATGCGATATATACATTTTTTTTTTTTTTTTTAATAGAGTTATGTGGCCTTTTACTGGTTACGAGTAAATATGGCTAACGAAAGAGATTATTGAGTTAGGTGTATATAATCCGATTGCTATTTAGATCCACACGAAATTTGTTACCTCGAAAAATATATACGAGTATAGTGTAATATAGGTTATTTTTAAATAATATTGATACTGAAATTAGATATTTTTTCTTTTTATACAATATATAATATTCACCATAAATCTCAAACATATAATAATGCGATATTATAATACTCATAAAATTGGATGTCTGGAAACGCATTACTCATCGTTAGCATAAATATCATTTGTCAAACGGAAATCTATTAATAAGTCAAATCATGTTCAAGATAATACTCTGTCTACGGCACTAATATTAGTGTCACAAACACTAAAATACGGCATTATGATATTGTATATAATTTATTTTATTTACTCAAATAATGATAGCTAACTACACATTTATCAAAAAAAAAAATCCGTATTAAAGATATTCTTATAAAATTTTATATTGTTTTTCTAAAACTTAGTGTTTTGTGTTAAGTTTAATATAATAGGTACCTATTTTATTTTATCAATAAAATAGTACCTATTATTTATTAAAAAGAATGTATGGCATAATATATTATTGAAATTAAAATGCATTTTTTACACGCTTATACATTTTTAATTATTTGCTTGTATATAAATAAAATAAAATACTAATTAGGTTTAGTAAGTGCAAAATATATTAATTGAAGTAATTTCTCATATTTAAATTTTTATTATACACAATGTGTAATATCGTTAAAAATAGATTTACATCTAGTTAGTTTTAGGTATTAAATCATTAACTAATGTGGATCATAATATACGTTTTGAATTCTCAAATAAAACATGTATATGTAATTAGTACTGATATTACATTTAAACAAAATCACTATTTTTACAATTTTTTCAATGGTCAGATTTATTTATATAATATTTCAGGTAATAATAATGTATAGATACGATGCTCATTATTATATATGCCGGTCACGTTATTTGTTCCCAATATGATGTTCTATCTGACATTTGTTAGTTAAAGGATATCCGTACGGATATGTGCGTTGGGCCACTGAGACATATTCCATTTCCAATTATTCGCAGAATCTTGAAGCTGAGTGCTAGAAGATCGACAAAGTTTCGACGATATGAGTATTATACCATTCTCTATCCTTCTACCATATACACAAAACCAGAGCGCTGAATTCTATTTCCCGGTTTTCGATTGTGATCAACAGAAATAGTTTTGAAAAGCTCTTTTTTCCTCTTCTGTTTTTAATGCTATCGTTCCGAAGGTCGAAACAAATTCCTTTTCCGACGAAAATTAAAACTCGTTCAGTCAAAACAAAAACAATAGGTATAGTTTGGTTTGAAATAAATCGATTGTTGTAATTACACGCAATCATTATTTTTTAATTTTAATTTAGAACTGGTAGACTTTGTGTTTTATTTGATATGTTATTTTTTTTTTCATATTAAAATCTTAAAAAAATTCTTAAAACGTTGGATTTGAGTTAAAATAATATTAACAATAATATTGTTGTTTGACAATTTAAATTATAGTTCAGCATTATCCATTATATATTATCGATTATTAGTTCGAAACATGTAATATTATCACGCAAATATTTCGGAAAAAATTACGATATTATAACAGATATTTCAAATTTATTCAATCAAACTATAATTTTTCAATTTTGCCATAGGCTAGCCACATCCAAGTAACTTCTGGGTATGAGATCAAATTTTCATTACCTCTGATATTTAAATAAACTTTAGGTATTTAAAAACAAAAATCGTAAGAGCAACTAGTTGTTTTTATTTGAATAGAATGTAACAAGATATTAACTCAACTCAAATTAGATGACACAAACAGTATAACACATATTTTTCGTAAGAATCTATAAATATCAATAATAATATATTTTTTAGTATATGAATAATTTATATATTTTAAATACTTAATTAACAATCTCAAATAGGTACCTATATATATTTTTAATTTTGTAGATTTATTTTTAAATTCCATTATTTAATGAAATATATATAATTAATTAATATTTTAGGAACTATTATGGTATTACATTTATTCCTTAGAAATAAATAATTATGAAATCGATATTATATTATAATTTATTTATTCATTTTTTTCGCATTAGAAAATACAACCTTTTTATTGTTGAAATTAAATTTCAAACAATTATTTTATACATATATATATTGTAAAATTATACCTTACTTCTAAATCGTATTTTTAATTTAATAATCCAGTTAAAAATATTTGAAATATAGAAGAATTTGTATTCGATATTATTTTTAACAATCTAAACGTATTTCAATCAGAATCAGGTTTATTGGATAACGACTATTATAATTTTATTCTTATTACCGAGACTAGTTTTTATTGTATTTTTATTTTTTAGTTTTATTTTCTCACTTTTATCCCATGTTGACTTTATTTGTTTTTTTATGACATCATTAAAGTTTACGCTGTTTGCGGCAAAAACGAATCGTGTAAAGTGGACAGACTTTTACCTTCACATACACAAACATACATATTATTATTTGTGTTCGTTTTACGCTTGTAATAAAAAGATAAGGATTGTGAATGAAGGGATAGTTATGAAAAAAATACAACAAAATAGAAACTTTCATAATTATCTTGTTGGTAAGTTTTTTTTCGATTTAACTGCAAACTAACGGTTTCTCGCATACAAAAATATTACTTTTTTCAACTAATGAAATAAAGTATTAAATATGAGGATAACACAATTATTAATATTATCTTTGAATAAAAGTCCTCACACAATCAGTGGCGCCAAAGTACAAAATTATATGTATGACAAAAATCACCTGCTATCTCTAAAGTCTGAACATTTAAACTATTTTTATGACTCTTTTTATTGTTTAACCAATTATAATTAGTTTTTATTAGTTAAATTACGGATAATCTCTAGATCCCATTCTCCACAGATACCCACCCCTTAAAATGAAATTTCAAGATTACGGCAACTGTCATACATAAATATTTATTTCGGCGCCATTGATCACAATTAGATAATAATTATAATGATTGTCTAATCACAATAAGGTTATATTAAGTATTAATAGGTCTTGTTTACAGTAATTGGATTTAAGTTGAAATGTATATAAAATTAACCTTAAACTTTATCGTTTATTTTATTATCGATGGTTTTTTCATTTTTAATAAATAAAAAGTATAGGTAAAAAGATAAACCACAATTTTGTAATCATAATTGTATAGGAAGCACCTGATCAATACAAGTACAGTAGGTAATCTGTAATTTAGTATAAAATCACTATTATATAATTAATTATTTATTATTTTAATTATTATATTAATACATTCATCTGTGAACTGTATAAGTATTCTAAAATAAATATTAAGATATCTTATATCAATAATCTGTTTAACGTGTTAACTGTTTCTGGAATAATTATAAATTAGTATAAAGTTCTTATCATTTACATTTTAATAAATGTGTTAAACAAAATGATGAAAATGATGTTTTTTTATATTCTTGTTTTTATCTCCATTTTTAAATATATGATAAATAAAAATAATAAATGTGATTATTTTATATGCGATCACTATATTTTGTTGGTTGAAATAATGAAATGGTATTTTTTGTTTTTGATTCATTAATATGTAGAAATAAAAATAATAAATGAATTAATGGTACTCTTCAATATTAAAATTTTAAGTATTTTAGAGAATTTAATAAACATTCAGTAATCAATTATATTTTCATTGTTGATATTTAATTTTACGGGTTATCAGTTTTAATAAAAATAATAAATTTAGTCAGTTAAATTTTGTTTGTAATTATGTATTTTTCGTCTGAAAAGTTATATAGGATATAGGTACTTTTAAAAATTATTATATCGATACAATTAAATGCCAATTATAGTTTCCTAATATGTTTATCGACGTTATTATATAAAAATAGTTTTAATACTACTTAAGTTTTAAATTATTCATATGAAAAAGAATGACATTTGTTTTATTTTCAGTTACTTAGGAGTTAGGTTTCATTTATTAATATGCGATAAGTACCTAAATAACAAATATATTTTATAATGTAAATGAAAATAAACAATGCAAATTTGAATTTTTATAAACCGCAAAATATCATGAAATTAAATAAATGTGACTATATTATATACATTTTAAGTTTATTTAAATATACGCCGGATTTTAATAACATGTTATATTTGAAAAAAATATTGATAAATGCTGTGGGACACATTATAAATGTCGTAATATAGCATTAAACAAATATTACAACATTCTTAACATGTGCTGTTTTTCAGTAATATCTAAATATTTAAAGTTATAGATCAAACGTAGTTGTACCCTAATCTAATATTGAATTTAGTAAAACACTAATCCCATACGTCAAATGTAGGTAATAAACAAATAATATAATACGTATTATAACAATAAATGTTTGTATTTATATTGAACGGAGTAATAGATAGGCAAAATGAGGACAGGAGTGCGTGCAAAAACATGTAGTGTCTGATATTGATCTTTTGAAGTCGTACACATTATGTATGACTTTTTATTTTTTACCCAATTAAGTAAAATTATTTGTACACGCATTAGGAAAAAACAGAATTTGCTATTTTTTTTATAATATATAGTCTATAAAAACTTTTATTATTATATTACTGTAATATGATATTGTGCTTATTATAAAATATATTATTTTAATCGTATTTTTATGTAATCTATTGAATAAAAAAATAATTAAGTAAATGATATTAGAATCATTGGGAGTTAAAAAAATTTATGGTTATAAATTGGATGAAATTATACAATTTTAATGGAAATTGTAATTATTATTTATTTTTCATAAAATCGATAGAAACCAAAACCAGATTTACGTACATACATACATTTTATAGTTATGAATATTTTAATTATTTACTTAAACATTTAGAAATATAATATAGTTATAAAATTAAATAAAGCCATTGACGTCTCTGTGAAAACAATTTTTTTTTAAATATGAAGTCTGGCAATAGGGAATTTCGGAATTCTCATACATATCTACGGCTGAAAATAATATTACAATTTTGAAATTGATTTTTTATTATTATATTTGTAAATAAGAAAATAAAATTGACTATTTTCTCAATTGAACAAATTATATTATATTACTACAATTAGTTTTAATTATTTAAAATTAAAATGAAAAAATAACTTGAGCGGTTGTAATGGTTTAATAATAAAAACATACAAATGAAAAGAAAACACGACTGAAAATATAATAGAGATTTTAATTTTAATGTAAAGAATTCCACCGCCAAATTTTCATAATAAGCAGCATGAGTATAATAATTATTATTTTTTATAGCTACGGTCATTATCGTTTTAAACATTAATCGACAATTTATATTTAAAGTTTGGCAAAATGCATTGGGTATACAAAACAATTGTAGTTATTATTATTATTATTATTATTATTATTATTATTATTATTATTATACAATAGTGAATTGTGAATGTATATTAATTGTTGGTATATATAACAACTCTCATAGTGTTTTTATTTCTTTTTAATATAAATCTGATAAAGCTTGGGATTAAAAAAGTAACTTCCATTTTTTATAAATAATATTCGTAGTAATAAAATGTATAATCTAACCGAAATGAATACTTTATCATCAAGTTTTTTCAAATAATTTTGGATATTATAATCAACTGAATAAAAGTTATGTCATTAATTGTATTTTCAGTAAAGGAGTACAAACTCTACCTATAGTTATAATTATTTTTTACAACATACAAATATTAAATACATATTTTTTGTTATTATATTTGGTATGATTTAGAATCTATGTATATTTATTTTTTCAAATCTTAAATAATAAGTATATAATGATAATTCTTTTTTTTAAAAGTAAGTAATTTAATATATTAAATCTTCTTAAATTCAATAAATTTTACAAAAAATATAAAACTATTTTAATAATATAACTTGTATAAATGTATATATTTTCTATCGCTATAAAAGTCAACTGTAAAACAGTCAATGGTCGTCATAGCCGAGTCTTATTTATATTTAAAAAATATTACGGATCAATGATTGTGTTTTGTTTTTATAAGTACATCATCCTGTCGATTTTTACCTAAAATGCATTATTTTTATCGGTACTCTATTTTATATAACGTTCGGTCAACAAAGTATTTAGATTTTGTTGGATTTACGCCAGAAACCTTTTTGTCCCAAACAGTTAAAACATGTTGTAGATTACCTCAGTATCAGTTTATCACGTAAATTTATTGTATCAAAAACATGAGCCAAATAGCTAAATAGGATACATTCAGATAAATCGTTTAATAACTAAATGAGAGTATTAAATAAAATAATATTTATATTAATTACGTTTAATTAAAGTTAATATTTATTATTTATGTATTTAAAATTAAGTATAAAGAATTTCAGAATAAGAAAAAAAACAAAATTAAACGAGACACGAAAAAAGTAATAATTATATTTTATTTTATTATTTTATTCTCGATTAAAATATATTGTTATTACAATACATTATATAACTGTGTTACAATATTTATTTCAATATTAAATATTAATTTGAACTGTTATTTTCATAATATGATAATATTCATTATAATATTATACGTATTATAATATATAATATATAATCAATAATTTATATATTTCAATAAGTCTTGTTTCTAATATAGATAATTAAAATAATAAATATTGGTAAAAAAAGACACTTTACGATAGGACACATATCCCACTTACACAAGTGAGTTTTTTTTAATGTATCGACCTCATTCAGAGCTTTTTGTTTTACAGCTTTTCAAAGGACCACCGAGAATTTGGTTTCATTAAGCTGTTAACCCAAATTCCCGAAACAACTAAACCATAAATCATGGAAACCGTTCCATCGATTTGCCATCACCGCCGATGTCGAAATAACGATGTTCTCGCTTGTATATTATGATTTTAATTTAAAACTATATTTTCAATTATAACACAAAAGTCACAAAGCCTTGGCAACTTGTGTGAAATCTGTATAAATACATTTTTCATGCTTTTATTTATTTTTCGTTCAAGGCTATCCTAAAATGTCTTAACAGACAAGGGTATGGAGTAACAGTTGTTGTTGACTAGATTCAGACTAAGATTAAAACGAAATCGTTCACTTATTGGATACAAATTATATGAACAGGTTGGAAATTGAAAGCTTTTGCGAATCAATCGAATGGGTCAGCGCATCTGTGCACCGCGAGGGCAATGGTGTAAACCATATTATTATTATCATCGGAAGTTATTGTCACAGGAAATGACACGTTTAATTGTGAAAAGGGAACTTTTCATAGCACAACGATTTATCACGTTAAAAGTGATTAAAGATGTTCCTTTTGATACAATCAGATTCCATTATTTCAATTACATATTATTTCTATAGCCGCGTTTAATACTTTTCAACGTTTTGCAATAGTAATATTTACATTATTTTCAACATAGTGCTTTGAGCAATTATTTAAATATATTTTTAGTTTTTAGTTATAAACATTAAATACATATTTTATCGTTTATACTTTCAAAATGTCAACAACTAGAATGACAAATGATACGGTTATAAGTTTTTATATTTTTTTTGCACAAAAGAAGAAATAAAAAATTTAACGTATACGAAATTATTATAAACCACGATATTATAAATAAATCGAAATTGTACCGTGTACGAAATATAAATAAATATTTATTATTATTATTTATGTTATTATAAAAGTGCACCAGACGGTCGTCAATAATTTGACGTTTAAATTATCGTACAAGAAAATTACCCGTATAGTTATATTTATCCATCGGAGTATAGTTGCACACGTTACCTCAATTAGTCGATTCTTATTATATATATATATATATATATAAACATACCCATATTATACGATCCGACGATTTAATTCTACCGGTGGAAAAGAAAATAAATAAAAAGGCAAACAGCAGAAAGGGGTTTCGACGACGGGAAGTGCGTAGAGCCAGAAGAGGCAGAAAGAAAGATTCCCGGTTGGACTGTTCAATTTCAATCAAAAGTTAGGCACGGTAAACAATTGTCGAAACTTTGGCCAGCTGCAGCTTGTTGGCAACGGATTTAATGGAATACCACGTTCTCATCTCCGTGGTCAGCGCCATACCGTCGTGTTCGCGTTCATTGATTAGTGGTCCGAAACTTGAATTACAACAATTTCGAGGCGACCATTTATCCATTAACTTTTCAATTCCTATATCATTTTCAACACGAGAAACATGTGACTGGTCGACATAAAGCATGCGACTTTACAAAACCGTAAAGGTCACGACAACGCGATCGTATATAGTTATTTTCACGGGCTTATCGCGAGTCTATAATCTACGCCGAAACACGATAATAGTGAGGTGTCAAACGTATTTAATAATATCGTTTTACTTGAAATTGTTACCAACGTAATCGGAACATTATTGGATTATGGTTTTTAAATTTCGTTTTTTTTTGTTTTTTTTTTTTTTTTTATGACATTCTAGCATTAAAAGTTTAGTCGCTAGTCATCAATTTTATGGGCCCGAAGTAATGGATTACACAGATTTTATAACAATTTTCTCTGTTAAAAAATATTTACGCAAAAACTGATTACAAAATATGTTATAAAATATAAAACAGTTGTTTATAAATGAATATACGTCTCGGGGAAAAAGAAATGCTTAATAAATATGTATTTATAATATGTATTTTTTATGCTTGTTTACCTTGTTGCACAAATTCAATTAAAAAGTGACATTAAAGTTTAGAATCGAGTAAAAATGTTTAAATATTTAATATAATTGCTTTTGGAGTTTGAATTCTCCCTTCGAAATCAACATTACACAGAGAATAGTAGCGAGTCCGTACACAAACAATGTATTACAACACAAATTATCGATAAAAATCGAGAAAAAACATAAGACGAAACTTAACTGTTGACGATTGGGAAACAATCACACATAATTAATAATCGGTAAATGAATTACGGTACACGCACATAGGGTATATGAATTGAAAATGTCGTTAAATAAAAAATTTGGTGTATTATTATTTATCGTTTTAATTCTAAACATCATGGTCACTCAAGCGATAAAATTGTCAGAGATGTATATACATCGATACCGATTTTTCGCTGATAACAATTTATTCGTTCGCGGTACACATGAGATCCAAATAACAATTGCGTATAGAGGTCCACATGTCGGTATCTGCGTTCTTATATTATTGCGGAACACGCGTTGCACCGAGAATTGCTAATACAATAATAATAAAGTGGTAGGTGTTCTGGATAATTTATCGTCACTGCGAAAAAGGTGCGGAATATAAATTGAAACTCAGTGAGATTCAAAATGGCTCCAGATAGAAGCTTAGTTACACAAAAAGAGCAAAAGAGTTGAAGTGTAAGAGAGAAGCGGGGAGAAAAAAAAAACACGAGACGTTATATTCTCTGCTGTGTCAGGTCGTCGGTTCGTTTTGGGATTACTTTGTCAACCCGTCTCTCGGTACTAAGATAGCATCGAGAAATATTCTACAGTAGACTACGGGAAAAATGGGAAGAAATAAATGGCGGCAAACACAATATATAATGACGATATTACCATTAATTTATTTTAAACGTATAAGAGTGCGAATTTTTTCTTTTGTGAATCATTATTATGTGTGTTATTACGTAGACACAGTATTTATTTTAAAAATTGTGTTTTTCTAAAGTAACATTGTTGTCGTTTGATCACGATTCATGATACGACGATAACAATTATCTTGATAACAATAAATAAAAACTGTAAAAATTGTAATTATTTTTAAATAAAATTAAAAGTTAAAACCAGTATGTGTCTTTATAAATTTATATTTACACATATACTCGTATATATATTTTAATTTTTAAGACTTATATCTATATTATAAATTTAGTTAAATTAGTTTTTTTTTTATATTACATCATTTGAAGTATTATAATTATATATATATATATATATATATATATATGAGGAAGTTTAGTGTAATTGAATCATAATTAAAAAATGATAATAAATCGTTAATCGTCAAATTATTATATTAACCGTATAAAAAAATCGGAAAAGACGGAACACATAATTCATAAATTACGATTTAATATGTTTCATTGTATATATTGTTAGAGGTAGTGGTTAAATGTATTAATAATGAAGTTAAAATTGTTTCTAAGTATTTTGATAATATAAATCATGATAGATATCATAATATAAATGCAGATTATCAACCTTGGTAGTTTATTATTATGGGTCTTAAGATAGTTATAATTTAATAGTATTCAAAAAAAAATTTAGACAATTACGTAAAATAATGTAAGCCAAAATGTTATATATAAATGTTATTACAATTTAAATAATTATAATATTAAAAAAATATTAGTAAGTCGTTAAATAAATTAATTTTACTATGAAATTCTAATTAAATTTTTTAAAGTTAAAACTAGTCTATTATATAATAATTAAAAGTTCAAAAATTACATACGTTGTAACAAATATAATATAATGCTAATATACTATATTACTAGAAAAAGTTATATATCTGTTTTGTAAAATAATCAACATAAAAATTATAAAACAAATTATTTATTAAAAGGAATTGATATAATTTCTTATTACGTTTTATTAGTATAGCTGAAAGTCATCAAAGAAAAGATTCGTACATAGTTAAAAATAATTTTTGAATGATTTTCGATCATTCACAAAAATTGCTTATAATATTTTCGAAAATAAATAAAGCTAAAGAAGGGATAAATAATGAGGATGAAAACGGATAAAGAAAAATAATAAAACAAATTAAAGGAGAGTTTTAGGGACTTTTGGAGTTTTATAATATTATGAGACCAAATTTTTTTTTTGTCTGCTGTCATAAAGTTTCTGGGTAGTATTCCTTCAAACTCATTATCATATTGGTATCGCATATTGAGTTGTTTTAAAAAGCACCAGATGCAAAGGACGACCAGTTCGTTTAAAATTATTTTGCAAAATAACACTAAACAATTGGAAACTTTCTTTTCAAACCAAACTATAGGGGACATAATATAGCTTTATGCATAATATAAAATAAAATATATTATATATTTTATTCTCGTGTCTATATATTTTATTATTATACTACAAAAATCAGCTTAGATCATATCCTGTGTTAAAAAATTGTGTTCAGAAGAATAAATTGCATTGAAAATATATTTTATGTAAACAGACGCATTAAAAGCTCTAGGTATGGTTTGTTTTTTTATTATAAATACTATATAAAATACCATTTTAAAACCACAAATACAGGGTTTATTTAAAAACCGGATTATTTACTGATTAGTATAAAAAATAAATTTGAATTTGAATTGGTAAATGGATACAAATAGAATTTAAAAATTTATTTTTTAATTATTCTATTTAAATGTATAAAATTATAACGATTCAACGTTGATGTTAATACTAGATTTATTTTGATGAAATTGATAAAATGGACAAAAATGTAAATTGACTTTGAAAGTTAAAATAAGGAGGTAATTAAAACGATTTTATATTAAAAAAAATAACTCCTTAATGTTTATTATATTATACTAGTTTTTATGCTGTAGTATAATAATAATTAGGAATATAATATAAAAAATGTTCAGTAGTACTTTTTTGGTATACCTAATACTTTTATATTAATTAATTTATATATTTTGATTAAATTTAAAAATAATAAATAAATAAATTCTAAATTCTATAAACACAATTATTGTTTCAAAATTTTAGTTGAAATAAATTAATATTGTAATTTTTAAACAAAAATAATCTTTGAATGACACTTAAAATATAATATCTGATAATCATTTGGGTCGGGTCTTAACTCTACATGCGTTGAATTCGTAAGTTTTCCTAATCTACAGCTAACTAGTAATATTTTGACAATAGGGGTTCCAAACAATTGGAGTAATCCTCAATTTATTTTACTTTTTCTCCAATTATTTATCTTATATATTATTATTATTATTAACCTTTGGTTGTTTAGAAATTAGGTCAAATACCCATTTGGTTTTGGGTCTAATAAATGATCATTTTGTGGAAAGAAATGGGAAATGGGAAATGTTTTCAAACAGAAGACCACAAGAATGTTTACTGGATGTGCGGTGCAACAGACTCTAGAGAATACAAAGATAAAAAAAAAGAAAGACGGTTGAAATAAAAATATAATAATAGTCAATTACTAAAAGTATAATATGTTGAATAAAAATTCCATTCCAATTATTTATAATTTAAAATTTAAATTTAAATATACCTGCTTCTTAGAATTTTCTATGGTTCAAATATATATATTATACATTTTTTAAACATTAGAACTGAATACAACTTTAAAATATAATTTGATTTACTGTACTAATTATTTCTTTAATTACAAATAATATGTCGTATTTTTTTTTTTTTACTGAGATAGGAAAAAGATTAATAATTTTTTTATTTGATACATAATGAACATTTTAATACAAGATCATATAAATTAATCAACTTGGTAAATTAAACTTATACGGGAAACAATATGTTAAATTAAAAGTTAACTTTTTATTTTAGTTTACTTAAAAAAATCAAAACTTTAAATGAAAAGAATAACTCTTCTTTGTTATAAAGTTAAAATTGAGAAGTGAGAATAGTTTATTATTTTAAATTTAAATTTATCATTGTGTTATGTAATAAAATAAAAAATAATAATATTCATCTACCTTTAAAAAATTTAAATTAAATTCAATAAGAAATACTCAAATTTATTTTATATTAGCAATTACTATTATAATATAATAGTCATATAAAACAAAATAATGGTCGACTATATATATTTTTCAATATAGAATTTCACTTAAAAAAAGGAAACATTGCTCATATACTTTATCCCTTTTTATGATTAAAAATTATAAGTTATGATAATTCTGGATACTCAACACTCGTCATCATTTAATTTTTTATAACAAATACATTACCAGAAAATTATCAGGTGACTTTTTCATGAATGCAATTAATTATTATTATAAAGGTGTATAATATATCATTACATCATAAAAACTATATTACATAATAATGAATTACTTACTAAAAAGTTTTTAAAAAAGTTGTATTTTACTAAGATTAACAAAGTGTAATGTTTAGATAAAATTGTATCCGCTCTGCCAATAGTTTTTTTGTAATATAATTAATAAGTATTAATTAGGTTTTATAGAATAATGTTTATTCATCATTGTAAAGTTCAAAAGAAATGATGATTGTCAATAAATAGAAAATTACTAACGTGACTTAAGCAATACATAATTATTATAATAGTATTTTATACGTTTGTATAGTTTATGAAATATTATTTAATGTCGATGAAATATATTATTTATCGATTTGGTAACTGACATTGTAAAAAAATAAAATATTTTTATCTTTACAATTATTATTATGTTCGTAAAACGTTAGTAAAATACCATGTTATATGACTTATGACTATGAGCAACCTTTTGTAATAAATAAAACGTATATGATTTATTGTTTACCTCTGTAAATTAAATTAAATCAATAAAAAGTATTGTAATTTAATTTTCTTAGAGGCTAAAAGAACAGAAACAAATAAACTATACATTTTAGTTTTATCAAATATTAATAAAGGTATATTTTTCACCATACAGTAAATCATAAAAAAATGGTTTTAAATAATTTTCAAAATAAATAAGTGAAAGATACAAAACAATTAGATAACAATTTAATTAACAAGTAATCTAACATTAAAGTAGTAAACTATAAAGTACAGAAATGGTTATATTATCCATGAATGTAGGTATAACTTAATATGTCTTACATTATGGTGTTAAAAGTTTTCTCATATTCACAAAACCATAAGTAAGAGTTGATACAGTTACACGAAAAATTTTCTACTAATCTAAGTTTTTAGAACGCACTTACTTGATAGTAAATTAAAAGTTATAATAGTACAAAAGGAAACAATTTCAAAATTCTTTGAAAAAATAAATTTACTTTCAACAAAATAAATAAATTATATAAGAAAATGAAATACTCACAAAATATTATTCTAGTAAGAGTTTAAACTTGTTTTTATAAAATATAATCATTATTAATATTCAAACAATCATTTGGGAAAATAATATAAATTTAATTACAATTTTTAAAGAAGTTAATTTAGATTGATTTGATCGGGTTAATTTTATTAGCTTAAATATTATTAACACTATTTTTAGTAATTTAATTCGTTTAAAAAAATAATCTTAATATACTCAAAAGCTAAAATACATTGAATATTACATTATGAATATTGCTATTTAAACAATTGGTAGATTTGATTAATTATAAAAATATTGCACCCTTTCTTTCCGCGTCATTCAGTTCGGTACATTTAACTCTCGCCGAGTTCTCTACAATATTTTCAATGTGCACGCATTTTTAATATTTATACATATCTACTTAACCTAAACCATAAATATCGAATAATCTGACATTAACATTCCCATTCATTTATCATTCGATGGGTAATGGGTTTCGTACTAAAAAGCAGATACAAATAATCACTCGAATTTTGTATTTGTTGTATTCATACCCCCTATTTTACATTTTTCATTCTAAATCAATATCAATATTATGATAAACTATAAACTCAAAAATAATTTTTAAATGTTTATTTACAATTAATATAGTCGAAATTTCTAAAAAAAAAATTGGTTTTTTGATTTGTTTTTTCTAAGCAATTCATAAATAAATTATTTAATACATTTGGCAGGAAGGTCGATTTTGGACGTTCCTTTTTTGTCCTTTCGGCCTTCGGAGAAATTAGTAATTTATTATAATTAAGATTTGAATGCAATGATATTGCATTAGAAAATACGATTATGAGTGAAACTTAATGTAATACATTATATATTATATTGAAAAGCCATTTTAAAAATTTACCACGTGTGTAAACTACTTATATGAATGCTCAAAAAATATTTCAAGTCCCTAGGAACAAAACTCAATTAATTATCAAGGAACAAAAAAAATTAAAATAACGAAAACCGTAATTTTGTTTAATAAAATAGTAGTTTTATTTTCCCAAAGAAAAACTAATGAAATTTGGTACGGAAAAAGTACCCTATTTGGGATAATCGGACCATTATTTCTATCAGAAAAAGTGTCTTTATACATAAAAAAAATAAATAAAACCAATACATTCCTCGCTTCGCTCAGAATCTAATAAAATAATGATATTACTTAAAGCTACTGAATAACCACAAACAATATGGTTAATATTTTAGTTTTAATTAAACATCATTATACATTAAACACCAAAAATGGAATAAGTACGATGTACGAAATGAGTTAAATTTTTTAATCAACAGCTTTTAAAATGCAATGATGTCTTTAAGTGAAATTATAAGTTTTAAATTTGAAATGTTTTCGACTAGCTAACTGGAGGTTATTGTCAATATTATATGATATATTGTCTATAATAATGTTTAGCTTCCGAGAAAAGCACGCAGTACCTACATACAACTCATATATAAGACATAACACATAATACAAAAACCACTTTCTTCGACCGACGATATATCGTTTTTGAGTAAGCGTTTGAAATTATTCGAATCAGATTATTTATTAGTATATCTCTCATCCCACGTTATACGTATATGACTTACCGTGTATATGGTTATGGTATAAGGTATAGTGAAGACCTCCGTAAGCACGTATATATGTATATATATCGTCACATTTATATAATCGCGACAGTGGGGAAAATGAGAGAAAAGGTTACTATCAACGTGTTAATATCGGTTATCGATTGGTCGTCGTTGCCGGTTGTTGTTTATATTATAATCCGAAAACAGATGAAAAGTTTACACTTTGGACGACGACATACACACACACACACACACACACACACATTCGCTGACCATCGTAATTCTAAAACACAATTCTACCGTAACCGAGATGTGACTACGGTATATAAAACGGTTATAGGAAGGGTGCGATGGTAACGTCGGAAACGGTTATATTCGGGATTTCTTATACCGGATATTCCGCCCCCGCCATTACTGTGGCAAAACTGATATCCGTTTTGAACAAACGGAATAAACAACAACGAGCCATCTGCCGGTAGCGGCGTCGCGCGTACTGTCAACAGGGCCAGAGGATTTACCGACATACTTTCAGACCTTCCGGGGTACACATATTGGTTATTTGTACAAACTATTGCCCCGATACTATTACGATAAAGATAAAATATTATATTAAATCGTATACGTATCCGACCATCGTCCGTCTCCATCGAATACCTATGATAGGACAGTGGTCGTGGTATACCTAAGGTGATAACTATTAATGTTTTTTATTAGTTACCACCCTTTTTTATTTTTTTTATTTTTTTTATTTCGGACAATTCGAACGATACGGTTCCACATTCTTCGACAGACGTTTTTCGTCATTTATTTAAACTATGAGCGGACAGCCCAAAAGTATACCCACACAAAATAACAATAATAATAATAATAATATATATTGTTGATTTTCTTTGATAATTTTCGAAAGACAAATATTACTCATCGAGACAATTATTTAAAAAAAAAAAAAATGATGCACTTTTTACTAGTTGTACTCGAAAGCCGTTAACACACGTGATTTTTGTCTTTCTCATCCTATTTTTATAATACGTTTCTACCTATTATATATTAAAATTGTTTCAATATCATCTATTGTATATGCATATGTTGGTAATATTATATTTATGCTTTATAGTTTATGATAATGAAATTTTACACGAATCGTCTTAAACTTTAAACGTATAAACAATATAATGTTTTATTATGTTTATGTCTTTGTTATGGTACGCGCATAATTTATGATCTATATTGTAATCTTTAACCAGCTCAAAATAATATTTTATTAACAACCCATGAAAATACAATAAATTATTTTACGGCCCCGATGGATTTATATAGTTCATTTTATACACATAATATTATAATGGATGATAAGAAATATTTTAACGAGCAATGAATGCCCGTTTTAATGTATAAAAATAATCGAATTTAGTAGGATCATATAATAAAAACAAATGTATATAATATGAATATGAATAATATTGTATTGTTAGTATTATTATGAGTGTGGTGTTAAATAGTATTACGTCAATAATATAATTAACTGTGAAATACACTTTTTTTTATTCATTTTTATTATATGGTTTAAATAAATCCCAATACTTTTTATTTAATAACGTAAATTAAATACAAATGTTTTTATAAATAATATTATTTATATTACAATATTGTTGTTTACCCAGATAAAAACAATTTTATAACAACTATACCGAAGGTGAGTATTGCGTTTCGTTCGTTTTGGATATACCTACTTAATTATATTTTTATTTAAATAATGGCGATTATGTTACATTATTTAAATTGATTTTCATATTAAATTTAAACATTTTTTTAACCTTTTTAATAAAAATCTTATTTTATATTTAAATAATTACTACATAAAATAATTAGATACACAATGAAAGCAATAATTTGTGACATAATTTTGTTTTGAATAACAACAAATTATTAATCAATAATATTATACAATTATAAATATATTCAAATATTCTAAACGAATTGTTTCCATTTTATACATAATGTAAATACATCATATACTCATATATATTAACTTTTTATTTAAGGGTACGATTTTGCAATTTATGTAAACCATGAATTGATGAATCATTAAACGAATACATTAATGCAAGGTTCTTAACATTCACAATAACTTAATTGCATATTTTATCAGAATTATGAAGTTCATGAAAATATGATGAATGTATTTTTCAATAATTATGGTTGTTTGTTAACTATTTATTATAAACGAACAGTACTATACTATTTATACAAATATAACATGTAGTTACTAGTTATGGTATTATTTTATGTTAAATAAATAATTAAAATAATAATAATTATTATTCAATTATTTATTTAAAATCGTTTGAATTTTACTATTATCAATAGATAATTATTGTTGTTTATATTTTAACGAAATAACTTCATTAATTAGGTGTTGGTAAATCGTATAATATCATAGGAACACGCGTAAACAAGCATGAAATATACCTACCACGGCAGCAATAAATTCCCGGTTTATATACATCATTATACATTATTATGTAATTTAATGTTATCAAGTGAGTTGAGCTTAGTATGTTAGTCAGACTTGTCACTGTATATAAATAAAGTTCAAAAACACATTTTTTAAAATGAATTATCTTTTAGGTAATCCTAAAACGAATGCCGAAAACCCATTGCTAATCGATTTTTATCAATATCATATATAAACTTAAATCATTCTACTTTGTGCGCCCCTAAAACTTATTTGCATTGAACAATATAAATATAAAATGCTAAATGACATTTTGTTAAAATATTAAAAGATAAAAAATGAATTGACAAATTTTTAAAGAAATTATAGTTTAGGTTTATGTCGCAGCCAAACGAGAAGAATTTAACCTATAATATGTTGCGTGAAGACCGCAAGTAAACAAAAGGCGTCAGGAATGTTGTTAAAAGGCCAGACGAAAATTAATTGCCCGAGACGTAGGCCTTTGAGGCTTTATTAAGAACATCGCATAAAGGTTCTACTGTTTTTAATTTATTTTATATTCGTCTCTTTTCCACAACCTGCCAAAATAGCTTGTTTTCTTCTTTTCAGGTCATCAGAACAACATCGTCCACCAGAACGATGATTAAACCAATCATTGACGAATTAATAAGAGGGATGATTAAAAAAAGGATAAAACCTCGCCAAAAAACATCGCCAAAATAAAATTCTATTTGTTATTTCCTTTATGTCACCTCCTATATTAGGTATGATTGTAATTAAACGAACAAAGAGTTTATTAAAAAAAATTGTATGTAAAGGTACACTTGATAAATCAAATTATTAAACCTATTTATATTTAAAATTCATTTCTTACACTAGATTACTCGTTAAAAAGACACGTTATACTCTTTTGCATAAATTTAGATTACAATAGCGTGTTCTCGTGAAACTTTACATAGAAACTACCAAGTACCAATTGCTTAGAGCGTCGAAGTGAGTGGTTATTACGATAAGACGTTCAAAAGAGATAAACAAAAACACTATTCTCGCCCCTTTTCAACGGATCATTGTTGTAAAAACTTGAATGTCGAGACAAATGACTTTAGACTGTTGTAAACTACATAACAACGGTTATATAAAGGTTGTTGTTTATGCTCAATTATTACGATGACAAAATAGCACGATGATTTGAGATATATATTTAATTTTTGCTCAGATGTGTATCATTTTTACTTTTTAAATGTTATAAATAAATTACTAAAAACAATTAATTTTAGGTCTTAGGAGAATATCCATCATACATGTATGTTTTGTCTCCGTTTATCTGATTGGGAATATAGAAAAATCACAACAAATTAGCAACGCAGAATTCAAATTGTGATGTCTAGGGTGAAATTAAATTATAAACATATATTAACAGATTTACAAATTTAAAGATAAGCATATTTTAAAGGCAATTTCATATCCATTTTGTAAAATATTATCTGACAAAGAAGCTACAGTGTGTTAAAATAATAAAAACATTGTATTAATATACAATAAAATTTCTATGTCGGATAAACGAAAATGAAATTCCCTCCAAAATATACTTCTCTTCAAATTTATTAATATACGTTTATACTCTAAGTTCACCTAATAAACAATTAAATTTTTATTTATAACAAATATTTTTATAACTTTTTTTTTTTATACGTATTGAATTAGCGAATAAAAATGTAAAATGTTTACAAATTGTAAAATTAAAATTTTATCACGAAAATATTTTACCTTGTAGTAAGTATTTATGTTATAAATTAAAATATTTAAAATGTCTTTAATAAAATGTCTCATAAAATTTATAGAAAATTAAAGTCTCTGGTAATTATAGGTCTTTATTTTTCAACCTACCGTTATATTATAATAAATATATTCGTTTTTCGTAGTAGGTCGTGATATTCAAAATATAATACCTATGTCCATACATATATTTTATGCACAAATAATTTAGACATATAGCTCTTGGGTATAAAATATAGATACATAATTTTAGGCTTACTATTAGCTGAGATAAACATGTCGGTAATGTAATGCTCTAATAAAAATAGTAAACATTAAACTACGGGTCTACGGAGCTAAAATGTATAATACTTAATATTATAGAAACAGGAAAATATTATGACCGAGTTTAATAAATTCATTAGCTTATAAAATAAAATAACGAGTTTAATTAACATATTTGCATTGAATTATTTACATTTATAAATTTAAATATTTCCATTCCATAGTACCAGGTAGGTAATTGATTATTAAAATTACATACGAAAATTATTATCGGAAAATAACACTAATTAAACTATCGACGTCGAATAATACTATATCCATTAACTAGAAAACAATTAATGTACTTGTATTATTTTATCATATAAAATTTATTATATGCTTTGAAATTAAAATTTGTATAACTCGTCATTTACTTTATTTACTTAATTATTTGGTTTAAAAATTTACTTTGTGCTCACAATATTCTCATATTTTGATGTATTGAATTGATCGTGATACTTTGATTATATTTAATATTTTTACATTTTTTGTCATATTAACTCCCGTCCGTTATCGACGATATAATCCAACATGATTTAAACTTGATCTAGATCTATATTAGCTAACCAAAATCTTTACTGATAGTGTGTGTACTACTTTTCGATAACAAAAATAATTTTGTGTTTTGAATTTTCTGATCCGGCCGTTACTTTAATATTGGTTTCTATCCATCTTCTTTGTTAAACTTTTCCAGACACTTTTCAATTCCAATGGATTTCTTTATCATTATTTTCACATAATATGGTTCTTTATCTATGATCTTGAAGTTGTTGAATTGAATTTTGTATTACCTTATTTTTCTCATGTTCCGCAATAGAAAAATTCTTTGTCCATTTATAGAGTCTAAATCTTTTATATTATATTCGTTGACATGGGTTCCTAGTGACAGTCCTGTTTGTCAAATAAATAATTTCTTGTGTAAGCTCGGAATTGAATATCCTTCGGACATTTCTTGTGTATCGGTGCTTAAGTTTTTAGTTTTCTTTTTATGAACTTATGAACTATCTTATAGTTAATGAAAATAGAAATGTTTATGTGATATGTTTATAATACTCATACATCCAAAGAAAATATTATATGTTTCTCTTATAACTTTGTTATTTAAGTTTAATAGTAGTTTTTATATATGGGATAATTTCTAATAAGCAAAACCCTAGAGTAATATGAACGTAGACTTAATATAATACTAACCTATTATATGCTATATAGACCATCAACAAAGTACATAAATTTAAAAATGATTTTGTTTTATTTTAAAGTTTTAAATCCATTTATATATATTTCAAACGGAAGTTATACTCATATTTTCATTCATAGGTTAAGAATGTTGATAGAATGAAGTATTTTAAAAATGTTCAAAAATCATTAAAACATTAAATTAAAAACTATGTAGGTACCTACTTTTCTACGACAATGTTCTAGATTTTAAGGAATACTGCACGTGTATACAAAATAATAACAATATTTTAAAGTATTTATAATTACTTAACGCAAGTAACCACATTTTATTATTATTATTTTGTTTTGTAGTATAAATTGTCAAAAAATCACAGCGGTGTAAAAATTATTGAGGGTCACTTGGATAAATAATAATCTCTGGCACACGGTCCGATGACATTCAGTTTCGTTATGTTTTAATTATACCCCTTTTCCCAGATGATATGTTTGCGTGATAACATTTAAATATTATACATATAATGTTTTTAGCTTCAGAACCCAGAAATATTATCTTATGATTTCCAGTTGGTGAAATTATTTAACAACTGGTATCTAAATGCGGAATAGATGGGCAACTTTATGTGCGTAGAGATAATCAACGCGGTCTTATGATTATGTACGTCTGGACGGACGTGTCTGAAATGTAGTATTGAACTAGTCGGAATATGGCTACTGAATAAAATCTATGATAGATTACATTCATACATATTTAAATTAAATTAATAGGTACCTTGTATTATACGAGTAATGAGTATATATTTTTAATAGAAAACAATTTCACTATATGTAAACTTATAATTTTAAATTGAAAGTAATAAATAATAATTCATGTTAGAGAAAACGTATTATTGCTTAGTTAAAAAGAAAATTTGGTATTTTAGAATTTAGAAAGACATTAAAGTTTTGATGTAATTTGCTTAACTTAGCTATTAATCAAATTTAGCTGGACCCATTTTTTTTTCGTCAAAATCAGATAAAAATACTTATAGATTTTTTTTTTTTTTAATAAAAAAGTGCTTATTTTGTCATTAAGTGGTATTTAATGTTGTTTTAGTAGTGTGCAATGTCCTATATGATATTTTAATATACCAAATTACCAAGTATCAAATCAAATGAAACTTAATCTTGATAAAATATCAATTTTACATTTTCAACAAAAACTAAAGAAGTATTAAGCAAAGTTTCCTTCAAAGTTCAAAATGTATAATATGGGTAGAGAATATGAAAATTTTAATATAAAAAATAATATTATATTATTATGCATTAATAATTTAAGGAGCGTGAAAATGTGAAAGGTTCATACACGTAAAAAAAACATAATATTAACCCATAATTTTAAATCATATCTAATAATTATTATTATGATTATGAAAATAATTCAAGAATAGCGTGACAATAAGTAATTATTATATCAGAATCATACTGTTATAATCAGGAAAGCGAATTTAGGCTTAATTTACCTACATATATTTACCCATAATAGAATTGATCTCAACAATACCTAATTTATGGGTTGAACAGTAGGAACTATATTATGATAATAATACATTTTGATATTATGAAACTAATTTTTTTAAGTTGGTCAAAATTGATTGTGTTTAATTATATATTTTTTTAATATTATAAAATAAAAACTAACCAACATGTAATAATTGTATAAATTACTCCAAAATGATTATCAGAAATAAATGCGTATTTTAATTATATCATTATTTAACGGAGATAAAAGTAATCGTATTTGGATTAAACAAATAATAATAATAAAACGATTTAATCCATTTTTCTACTTTATTCCCTGTAAATAAGTAATAATTTTTCAGGAAATTCTTAATTCATCTGCATAAATACATAATAAATATGCATAATTATTATTATCGTGATGTTAATGATAAATTTAAAAACAGACGGATTACGACGGTTATAGTCATTAAATTATTAATTCAACTCCGTAATATTTTTTTTTTTACTCAAACTAAAAAATTGCGATAAAAAGTAATAATATAATAATAATAATATTATACCGAATAATCTGGCCGAAGGTACAGGTAATATGTTGATATTATAATGATGAAAAAAAGGCGGTGAACTATTTATTATGCAAAAATGTAGATTTCGTTGCTATGATAACATTATAATTCTTGGGATGGCTTTCGTATGAAAACGTCACACGCGAGTTTTTTTTTTTTATAATTATAACTTTAAAAAAATGTTAATAGGTTTTTTTTAAATTTTTAGTCGTGCCGTTTGCGCGGACGCGTAATACACGTGTACCTATCTACACCGAACGATACCGGAAAGTAGTTAATTACTTTGACCACAATCGACGTGTGAATATTACTAAAACAACAATATTACAATAATAATATTATAATTTGTGAGGTGCGAAATCGAAATAATGACAATGTGTAATAGCACATCATATATATATAGACCTAGATCCAGAGTCTGAACGTCGAGGAGGACGGCGTGAAGGCGGTAAGACGTAGTTAGGTGTATAATACACGTGTGTGTATGTGGTAGTGAAATAGTGGTTTCAGTGGTAACCTGCGTACACACACACACACACACACGGACTTAAAACCGCACGCACGCGCTATACAATACCACTGCCATACCGATCCATCAACGGTCCCGTAATCATTTAGCCGCAACAATCCAGCGTGTTACGGGTGTAAAGGTGAGCAAACGGGCGCGTTTCTACATGAATTTATGGTCGAAAATTTATCGCCGTCCAAAAATCCGCCCTCGTATATTATATTGTGCGAATATACACCTAAACGCGTTATTTTTTTATTTTTTTTTTACCGACTGAAAATTATTGGCCAATATTATACTTTTCCCCGTCCCGAAAAACCGCATTGACTCGATAAAACTCAATAGATACGGTTATAAATAATTCAGTATCCAGTACTGATTGAACACACAATAACGTAACATACTATTATATTAATTTTCATCATTAAATTTATAGATACATAATCGACGATGGCGGTTTAAGCGTCAAACCACACCTCTGTTTAGAATATTATATATCGAGCCGGTAACCGACGTAATATATACACACTCGATAAAATTTATGAACAATGCAGTTTCTATACACTATAACGGAGATCAAGTTTATTTCATTATACAAAAATGATTACAAAATGAAAATATCGTTCGTGGTCAGTCAGTTTAATTTATAGTAAGCGATATTTCGGACGCTGAAATTTATTTTATCGAAATAGCTTTTACACAGGCTGTTTTAATTATCAACATTGTTATTTCACAACACAAAGTTTGTTTCCCAGAAGTTATATATTTAATATTTTTCGACTTTCCATTAACAAAATATAGTATAATCGTATACGTCAAACGAGTTAAACAAAATGTATATTTACTATTTTTCTCGCCGATAATTAAAAACTATTATTTTTTTGAATAGGTAATACGTCATATTTGCATTTTATGCATATATATAAAAAAAAATAATATATGATTAAACAGTTATATTATGATAATAAGTGGTACATGTTATCAATTTTGACAGTGCTTTTTTTTATCAATTTAAAATAATTATTTGAGTAAGGGTTGTCATCAGTTTTATATTTTAAACCGTATGAATATATTTTTAGCAGTGGAAAGATTATAAAGTAAAAATGTGTAGGTGTAAAATAATATAAAATATAATATACCAATATCATATTATTATTCATATATACTTTCATGCCCTGACAGTATGGCTTAAAGTTTTCAAGCACAAGGTCGGTATGAATGAAATAACGAAACGATTTTTTTATTTGATGATGAGGATTTGTTGACGTTACAAATATCATTCAAAGGTTAAGTACCATTTTTCATATTTTAATGGGAAACCCACTTCAAAAATAATTTATCAAAAGCTATGTAAAAATTTATGATTACCTAATCTTTATAATAATATTAATATGTATATATAAGAATAGTATTAACCTAGATGGTAATATAAAAAAAATATATAAAATATAATTTTTTAAAAATTATTTCAATATTAAAATGAATAAATTATATTACATGTGTACAATGTTACATTAAGGATTTTACTATATAAATGATATAAATGCATTGATTTTTCAATTATTAAAAAATATATAAATAACGAATTTATACAATATTTATCCTAATATTTGTATACTAGATATAAAAAATTACATCAAACGTACTAGTTAAATGAACTAGTGTTCATAATCTAATTTTTTTAATATTTAAACAAAAGAAAACAAATCTACTTTATTTTTTCAAGAAATAAAAACGAATACATAAAATAAATCTCACTATGATGACCACCTGTTTGTCTATATTCTTGACCTTTGATACACTTCAATAATACGTATTGTCCGGGCGCATGAACTTTTGATAAATTCCGGTTCAATTCTATGGAACTTCGGCATTTGATATATCGAAGACGTACTGTGTAACTTATGACCACCACTGACTTTAGTGCCTTTTGAATTATAAAAGCGAATTATTTTCACTCTCCATCTCTATTATTCTTTTTATTTTCTTATCCTCTATTCCATTTCAATGGACCGGAAAAATGACCACAAACAATAAAATGGACAGCCGGGAAAAATATCTACGAGAAACTTCGGTAATACTGAATTTCTGTGCAGGATGTCAGCTTGCAAATAATGAATTTAAAAATTGTTTTTCAATATGTTTGTTGTATATAAAATATTCAATAAATATGTATAACTGAATGTGTTATTTTATTAAATGAAATTATAATATATTAGGTACATTAAATTTTTTATATAGTATAATGGAATGAAAATACTATTATTTTCATATTTTATAAACCATTTAAATATATTATCTTCAATTTATTTAGATAAATAGAAAACATTGTTCATTATACATTAAAATGAAAATATAAGTTATTTTAAAAAAAAATAACAAAATGTTCTTTTAATTAGTATTATAGTTTAAATATATATATTAATTACTAATAGTGATCTATTGTTAGCATACAAATAATAATGGCGTTTATTACTTTAATCATAAAAATGTCAACTGTATTTGAAAATATTTATTTATACTTTTATATTATTTATTTTTGAATGAACAAAGATGCTCTATGTTTCTATATTATATTGATATTAAATAGATTTTAATTAAATGTTGGTAGCTTAACTAAATAAAAAAATATTTTTATATGTTATCTTGTAATAAATAGCAAACCATCGTTGGTTATTTCTTTTACAGAACAATTTTTCTTGATAAATCTAGATGAGTAGTCAATTACAATGTTTAGAATTTGTAATATTTTCAAATATCATTATACCTTCCGCTTAAACCACATACAATTTATTCTCGGACAAAAATAATCTTATATATTATATGTATATATAAACACATGCTTGTAGATGATTTCCTTATCGGGTTTTCATTTATTTTAATTGAAATAAGATCCGGTTACAAACTTCATGAGTAATAGCCAATTTAGTGATCGTTATTTCAATCGTTTATTATACCATCTTTTTAAAAATCCTTTTTAACATTTCGATGAACAAAAACGTTTTAATAAGAATACATTTTTTATGCTAGTGTTTTAAATATATATTTTTAAGGATATTCACATTATTTTATTTTCTTATATAAATTTTACTTTCTTTGTTTTGTAAAGTCACATTTCCGTTCCATCGCTCGATTTTACATATAGATAATAAATCTAACTTAAATAACTAATAAGTAATGAAAATGTATTATTTAATTAAATTTTTCATAAACTCTCAATTTCATTAAAATAATCAGTTTAATCTTTGATCGATACAAATAAGTAATAGCTAACTTATAATAAAACGTTCATAAAGTTAGATATCTTTCCCTTTTTTGTTTTGACATAATAAAACTCAATAATTTTTTATCATAGATAATAAATTTACGTATTTATATAATTTTGTTTTAGTTACACTTTACACACTCAAATTTAATTTTTGAAAGCTTAAAATAAATAAATATTAAATTGTATAACATATATCGAATTTTTAATATATAACATATAATTTATATTTTCAACTGCTATAGTTATGCATATTATCATACATTTTGAGATTAAATAGTGTTTAAAATAATTACAGAGAAAATTAATAATAATAATAATGTCTTAAAATAAGAGGTTCTGATGTTTAAAGCCTAAAGTATAATATACGCATGCAAATGTATAAATTTTTAATGCATTTCCATTTATTTATCCTTTTGTGTAGGTAGTCATTTTGTTTTTGGCAAAAGTTTGACAATTATACTTCATCATTAAGTTTTAATTTATATTATCCATGGACAGGTTACAGTAGATATATACGACAGAGATTCATTTTAATAATAATGAAATTACAGAATTTCGTAAATAACGAAGTTGAATATTAGAATACAATTTGTTCATGTTTTATAACACTTATAATACTATATAAGTATATGATTAAATTACATTATTATTTCTCAAATTATTGGGAAAATTTGTTTTATTAGTTATTAATATTCAAATTTCATTTTATTAAAGTATAGCTTGAAAATAGATGACAAAAATATATAATTTGTATTATACATAAATATTATAAAACAAAATATATTCCAATATGTATTAATGTTAAGTTACCTATTTATTACTTTATTGTAGCTTGAGTTTTGTAAAATGAAAATAATAACAAATTCTAATTAAGAAAATGTCAAATGCATTCTACGTAATAACGTTTTACGAATGCATTTGCCGCCGTAATAAGATAATTTTATCTTATGTTCGTTCATAAAAACTAATGCATTTCTAACATGGAACATTGTTGTTCGTATTTCGTATAAACTGTAGATTGTTCATAATATATTAAAGATTCATCATCTTCAGACTACCGAAACCTTCTTAGCTCTGACATTGAAAACATTAGAACGGTAATTCATCTTCTATATTGATACAGTTGTTATTATTTCACGTCGATCAATTCCATCAAAACTAATTTGATTTCGTAACACGATAATCTGCCGTCGTTTGTTCATGATTTCAAATTTACATTAGAAATATAATATGGAAAGTACCTACATATCGATTTTTATACCCTAAGTGTATATTACACCATACAATGTAGCTAGTTAAAATTGTTTTTTTTTTTTTTTTTTTATCAGTTTCCTTATAACTATCGTAAAATGCATATTATTATTATGATACTTTATCGTAATAATTTATTATTTCGTTTTATTCCCACCAGATCGACGGACTTTTCAACGTGATAAAAACAAATCCTCTTATCATCGTGCCGGCTAAAGGTATCGAGTGCATTATTGTTAGTGTGTTGCACGGAAAAGCATATGTAAATCATTGCGATTACGTGTTTGTTTTGTAAATTTCTCATTTATGCGGAAGTTAATTTAGGTCTCCACCTGTACGGTTGTACGTGCATAATCGCCAGTGAGTTTCCGCAGAAACTGTCACACGCGGCAAGGTAAACTTTTAAGTGAGCCAATCGGCCGTATTTCATTAAATGTTTAATACGATTATACCACAATTGCGTATACGATGCAAATCATAATCTGGTAATGATCGTAACGCCTTGGGCCAGATTAGATTTTCAATCTAATTTATCCGTCAGATAAAAAAAATTATCGATAGATAAGGAAAAATAGATAATTATCGATTTTTTTTATGTCCATATAGTGTTGCATATTCCGCGGATAACTAATGCAATGGTTATATGTACAGTAGTTTTTACACAGTGTGTAAGGATTTATCCGACACGTAACTGCTGATAATAAAAATTATTACGTACACGTCGTTCGTTATCATTATGAAATTTCAATGTGTATAGTATGGTTTATATCGAGAAGTTTTTCGTTTGTTCGAACATTAATTAATAATAATTATCAGTATAGTAGTGTTTAATTGTTCATCGTCGATGTATTTGAAGGTTCAATTTTTGAATTATCAGTGCCGTTTGTACCCAATACATGCAAGAGTTAACCATATTCGTACTTAATAATAAATAATAATACATAATGGAAAACTAAAATACACATTAGATTTATATTAAATGATGAAATTATGAACAATGATTACCTATTGAAATTTAATTACATAAGTACGGTTTCAATTGATAATTACTAATCAATGATTTTATTGACCAATATAAAATTTATATTGTATATTATATTGTTATAATCAAGTTAATATAATAAGTTAATATAATTTGAAACTAAGTTAAAACTCCTGGACTATATAGAGTACCAAATCTACAGCAACGATTTAGGTATATTTAAATAACAGGGTTTGGTTAGGGACGTCTAAGGGGATATTAGGGAAAAATCTAGTTCATATTTTTGAACATTTTTCATTTTAAATTAGTTGTGTCAAATTTGTTCTTTTAAAAATATTTAATTATAAAATAATATATGAAATGTTTGAAATTATTATTTTATTTTTTAAGCGTAAAGAGGTAGTTAGGGCTTTGTCTAAACTAAACATTAAAACATTAATTACTTTATTTTGAATACTGTTAATTTAATACTAGAAAGTTCACTTTAAAATATATATATATAAATCATAATATTACTATGTAAGGTTTTTAAAATTACATTTTCAATTTAAGTAAATCAAATGTAATTTTTTTATCAAAAAATAAAAGGTTCAAAGTTATTGTAGAAAATACAGTAGGTTATCGGTTATACTATAAAACGTATTTTGGGTATTGAGATGATTTCGTGACTTTAAAATAAAGTAAAACCGTAGTAGAAAAAAAATGAAACACAAACGTTTGTGAATTAAAAAAGTTTCTTTCTATAAAATGCAAAAATTGTGAATATTTTATAATTGAATTTTTATCAAAACTATTTCTTTTTAGTATATCTCACGGAATTGTGTGTGGTTATTTTATGATGAAAAAAATATACGTAAACTACAATAATTTTCGTTTAATTTTTTTCTGAAAAAATATTTTTTCAACAAATTGTTCACTTTGTTTGGTTTTTGGGTATTAAGTTTTTTCCATGAAATATATGCATTTATTATCCATAAATATTCAGAATTAATTTAATTTTTGAATATTAGTTTTAATAATATTATTATATTAAAATTTCATCATTTTTAACTACCTTTATTTATTTAAGTAATGTCAATATTGACATTATATCTAAAAATATTAATTTTAAATGATCCAACTGTTTAAATTTTAAAAACTCGTATAAAAAAACGTTATTATGAATTCTAATTTTTTTTAAACGTTATATTTATGTTTATAAAAGTAGGAATGTATTATAGAATTTAAATTAATTATAATAATAATTAACTTTTTGATATATTTTTTTTGTCAATACAAGTATAAGTACGTAAAAGGAATTAGTAATTATTAATATATAACTCTATTTTACTTCATTAGAATAATTTGAACTTAACTTTACCTAACCAAATCTCGTATTTATATCTAATAATTTTGTTTATACCTAAATTTCAGTGTTAATTATTAAATTAACAAAAATTAAACGTAAAATAAAAAAAAACATTCAATGAAATTAATATTCTTCAATTTTTACATTAAATTATCGTTGTTTAGCTTAAACAATAATAGCATAACATTTATAGATAAATATTTACATATTTTACTGTAATTTAATTAGCCCATATTTTGTTGTGGGTTGAAAATTAATTTTCATTTTGCAATGAAATTCATTTATATTACTTAAATATTTTAGCATATTATATTCACAGAAAGTAGATATAACTAATTAAACATTTAAATTTAGATGACTTTAAAGTTAAAATGAAAGTATCTTGGGATTTAATTTTTAATTACTATTTTTTTTATACATTTTAAAATATATTATATGTTAATGTAATCGATAAGAATAGAAAGTAAACAATTATTATTTATAATTTTAAAAATAAAATAATAAATTTAGTAATTATAATGATTGGATTATAATATTTTGATCATTATTAACAATTGGCTAACAATAAAACGTGGCTTTAGAGGCGTGCTCAGGAATTTTAAATGGGGGGGGGTTTAATTTTTTTTTAATACAATATTATAATCAATAAATTATATGAATTAAAATGTAAAAAATATAAGTAAACAATGCATCATTTTTGTAGCATAAAATATTTATTAAATAAAAATTATAAAACAAAGAATATAATCTATTAATAGAGTTTATTCTATGGTACTTGTTAGTAGCTGGTAGTTACCACGGTTTTAGAATAATAATTATTACTATCACAGTATCACCATTGATTATAGATACTATCTATAATGAATGCTATCACTAATATCAAATAACATAGACTGTTAAAGAGAAAATGATACCTAATAAATAAATCAATTGTTATAAAAAAAAAACACTCTAAAATTGGGAAATACAATAATTATAGTTATATAAAAATAGTTAATACATATGATATATTTGTCAAGTATCCATGGGGGGGTTAGAAC